>JACXGI010002636.1:0-29713 GCA_016801175.1 Esox masquinongy
AACATTGGCTGACCTAGCACAGGAAATAGCTCCTTAAGTAATTTTGTTGGAATCGGGTCTAGCTGACAATTTGTGGGTTTAGAACTCATAACAAATTTAGTGAATGTGTCGAGCGATACGGGATCAAAGAATTCAAGTGTCCCCATTGACACCTGGTCAGGGAGGTTCAGGACATTCTCAGGACAACTGAGATTTTGGGAACTATAACTATTTAAGGAGTCAGATATTTGCTCTGTATTGGTGATGATCTTTTCATCAAAGTAGTTAATGTATTCATTACAGCTAAAGTGAAGACCCACTTCACTTGTTGAGCGTTGCTTTTTTGTTAACTTTGCAACTGTATCGAAGAGAAATTTTGGATTGTTTTTGTTCACCTCAATCAGGTTGGAGAAATAAGCTGATCGAGCAGATGTGAGTGCTTTTCGGTATTGTAGTGTACCGTCTATCCAGGCTAGTCTGAATACTTCCAACTTGGTGGAGCGCCACTTTCGCTCCAATTTTCTGGAGGCTTGCTTGAGTGCTCTAGTATTGTCTGTGTACCAGGGAGCAAGTTTCTTGTTGCGTATTGCTTTTGTCTTTAGTGGTGCAACCGTATCAAAAATATTTCTCAGTGTTGAGTTTAGATCCTCAATTTGATCGTTTGCGGATTTATTTACTCTGTCATTGATGAGCGAGCTTGCAAGAATATCAAGAAATCTATTTGTAGTCCGGGAATTTATAGTACGGCTTTTGAAACTCTTTGTTTGCGGAGCAAGTGGATTTCTTGTTTTAACGGTAAATGTAATAAGACAGTGATCCGATATTCCAGGATTTTGGGGGGAAATTATTAGATCTACAATATCTATTTCTTGTGACAGGACTAAATCTAAGGTATGATTGTGGCAGTGTGTTAGACCTGAGACATGTTGGATAAAACCCAGAGAGTCAATTATGGCTTCAAAGGCTTTTTGAAGAGGGTCATTGGGCTTTTCCATAGGAATATTGAAATCGCCAAAAATTAGAATACTATCTGCCATGACTACAAGGTTAGACAAGAATTCTGGAAACTCATTAAGGAACATTGTGTATGGCCCGGGGGGCCTGTACATAGTAGCTATGTAACACCATTTATCAGCCTGGTTAACGATCATGAGTAAAACTTCAAAAGAATGAAAACCAGTGATGTGTTTGAGAGTAAATTTATATTTACTGTCATAAATATTAGCAACACCCCCTCCTTTTCGGGATGCACGGGGGATATGATCACTAGTATAGCCAGGAGGGGAGGCCTCATTTAGGGCAGTGAATTCATCAGGCTTCAGCCACGTTTCACACAAGCCAATAACATCTAGTTTATGATCAGAGATTAATTCATTTACAGCAACTGCCTTTGGAGCAAGGGATCTAACATTTAGTCCCATTTTGAGATGCGAGGTGATACAGTCATTTTTATTTGTGACCGAGGTGGAGGAAGGCTTAATAAGGTTGCTATTATTAGCACTACCTTGTTTAACTTTTCTCAGCCTGGAACGAGTAACAGTGACAATAGGTAAAACTGTACTGACTACTCTGGCTACGCTATCGACAGACTCCACTATGCTAGCAGGCTGGCTAACAGCCTGCGGCCTGACCTGCACCCTATTTCATGGTGAGACTATAGGAGTGAGACTCCTGTCAATGTTCCTAGTCTATTGTATTTGGACGACGCACACGTTTACACCATCCAAATGAAATGTCTATTGCATTTGGACGACGTACAAGTTTACACCATCCAAATGAAAAGTCTATTGCATTTAGAAGACGCACACGTTCACACCATCCAAATGAAATGTCTATTGCATTTGGACGACGTACAAGTTTACACCATCCAAATGAAAAGTCTATTGCATTTGGAAGACGCACACGTTCACACCATCCAAATGAAATGTCTATTGCATTTGGACGACGTACAAGTTTACACCATCCAAATGAAAAGTCTATTGCATTTGGACAACGCACAAGTGCACACAATGCAAATGCAATGTGTATATATTTATTTATATATTTAATAATGAAATTATCCATTTAATAATATAATTATTGTTTGCTTGCCTGCGCAATTCAAATGCAATGTAGGGGTGGTACTTTCAGTAAGATTGAGGTGTTCCCATTCCATTATGTCCGTGCACACTGAAAACACTAGGCAATTGACACTCTACACTACTCTGCAACCAGCAATACTGATCTATGATCATACTGATCACATATGAACATTCCAGATGTTGTCTTTTCATGTACATTCAATGTACCTAAGAATATTCCTATGTCTGTACCATTCATATGCATACTACACTCATATTGAACTTATAATATTCAATACTTCTACCCATATTCTTCATATTCCCCATCCTACTCTTTTACATTGTATATAATTGCTATATTTTTGCTATATTTTTTACTTTGTATATTTCTTAATTCTTACTACGTAAATGTTTGAACTTGAACTACGCTAGTTGAAAAACTTGTAATAACCCAGAGGAATATCTGACTAGTAGTATTGGTGAGATTGCCAGGTTAACAGATTCAGATCTTGATGGTGTTTTAGACAACATTTGCAGGGACAGTATCCTTGATGACAAGATATGAAATACTGGTCAATGTCATCTTACTTGATATTATGCCACGAAGAATATGACTGATAGTTTTTCTCCGTAAAACATGCAAGGCATTTTTCCAAAATCACAAAGCACACCTTGCTCTCATTCTAAACAAATTAGCTTAATATATTGGGCTAGTTTGGGGATTTAAAATATAACATTTGCAGTATTAAGCCCATTCAAATGTGTAGTTTCTAGGAGGCACCACAATTAGGGAAGGGGTGCATATGAACCTAATACAGTAGGTTCAAGCATGCCTGTTCAGTTAGGCATCTTGCCTTCCAACATTGACCACTGACCAACAGTAGCAACCGGTCAATAAATGATAACGATATTTTAGTTGCACAACGCATTTGTTTTGGCAACCCTGCGCGCTTGTTTTGCCTGAATAAATGGTGACTAAAACGCAGTAATCCCGTAGCTCAACTCGCGGAGAATAGAAAGGAAAAAGCGATTTCAGTAGGCTATCTCATCAGCAGCTGCTCTGGATACAGCATGTCAGATTGCGTAGGCCAATGTCTACTTGTAGTCTGCCTGCTACATTTAGGCCTATTTCATTTTTTTGGGTGGGGGGTGTCGGGAGTAATGTGTTATTATGAATGTTAAATCCGATTAGAACGGGAAGAGAAGAACACGACCTGAGTTGTGTGTGTTTTGTCCAGCCTGCACAGCCTGGCACATCTCCCTGTTTAACACCTAGCGTCTGTATTTTATCTGCAACGAAAAAACATTGCTACGGTGAAATCTTTATCTTTATGGACGTTTACAAACAACTCTAACTTGTCAAGGCTTACGCCTACTATTGAGCTATAGAACGGTGCTCGCAGCAGGGCACAACCAAGACACAAACACTTCTCCGGTCCTCCACCTGATCATGCAGTTGCCGCGATGAAAGTAACTGAAAACAGGCCACATGCAAACGAAATAGATTCTCTGGTTAATGAGTTCTCAAAGCGACCCAATTGTGTATCCATAACTGACAAGGAAACAATGGAACTCGTTCGTGTGCTACTTGATTGACAGCGCTCATGGGATAGTTTGCACTCAAGTGTCCAATCACAGTGTTCCAAGCATAAACCACTGCAGTCTAATGAGGACAGCTCTATCAAATGGGTTAGGTCCCGCCCCATTGCATTTGGATGATGTACAACTTCACACCATCCAAATGAAATGTCTATTGCATTTGGACGACGCACAACTTCACACTATCCAAATGAAATGTCTATTGCATTTGGACAATGTATAACTTCAAACCATCCAAATGAAATGTCTATTGCATTTGGACGACGCACAACTTCACACCATCCAAATGAAATGTCTATTGTATTTGGACAACACACAATTTTACAGCATCTAAATGAAATATCTATTGCATTTGGACTACGAAAAACTTTCACACCATCCAAATGAAATGTTTGGGTTTTTTGGATGATGCACAAGTGTACACAATGCAAATGCAATGTGTATATATTTATTTATATTTTTAATAATGTAAGTATAATGTAATTTTTTTATTATTGTTTGCTTGCCTGCGCAATCCAAATGATATATACAAGTGGGACATTCAGTTTGATTGAGGTGTTCCCATTCCATTATGTCCGTGCACACTGAAAACACTGTTACTGGAAACTTGACACTACACTCCTTAAACAACCTGTAATAACCCAGAAGAATCTGGCAAGTATTGGCTGATTAACAGATACGGGTCTTGTAGACGTTTTTAGGTACAATTTGTAGGCACCATAAACTTGTATGAAAATATATTAAATACCGTTCAATTACATCCTACTCGATATTATGCCATAATACATTTGATTGATATTACATTCTCAGTAAAAAGTGCAAAGCAGTTTTCCAAAATCACAAAGCACATCATGCTCTTTTTCTAAACAAATTAATGTTCGAAATTGGACTAGTTTTGGTATTTGAAAAAAAAACATTTTCAGTATTAAGTCCATTCAAATGTATAGTTTCTAGGAGGTTACACAATTAGAGAAAGATATTGAGACAACGCTGACCACTGACCAACAGTAGCAACCAGGCAATAGATGTTGACAAACTTTCAGTTGCACGCCACACTTATTTTGGCACCCTGCATGCTTGTGTTCCCTGCATAAATGGTGAAACAAACACAACATACCAGTAGCCCAACTCACAGAGAATAGAAAGGAAAAAGTGATTTCAGTATCTCATTAGGGCCGCTCTGGATAAGGCATGTCAGATTGCTTATGTCTATGGGTAGTCTGCCTGATACATTCAGGCCTATTCAGTTTTTGAATGGGTGTTGGGAGTTACGTTTTGTTATAATTGTTAAATCCAATTATAACAGGGAAGTGGAAAACATGACCTAAGTTGTGTTTGTTTTGTCCAGCCTGCCCGGACCTGGTCCCTATGTTTAACACCTTGCGTCTATTTATTCTCTTGGCAACTAAAAAACATTGCTACGGTGAAATCAGTATTTTTCATACCTTGTAAAGGCTTTCGCCTACTATTGACCTATAGATCGGTGCTGGCAGCCTGGCACAAACAAGACACACCCACTTTACCAGTCCTCCCCCTGATTACGCACTTGTCACAATGAAAGTAGCCTAACTGAAAACAGGCCACATGCTAACAACATAAATTCTCTGGGTAAATAGTTCTCAAAGCGACCCAATTCAGTTTCCATAACCACAACAGCGCACTGAAACTCATTTGTGTGCTACATGATTGACAACCTCATCTGATGGTTTCTTCTCAAGTGTCCAATCACAGTGTTCCAAGCATAAAACTCACAGTCCAATGTGGACAGCTCTATCAAATGGGTGAGGTCCCGCCCCATTGTATTTGGATGATGCACAACTTCACACCATCCAAATAAAATGTATATTTCATTTGGATGATGCATAAGTATACACAATGCAAATGCAATGTGTATTTATTTATTTATATATTTAAGTATTTAATTATTTATATATTTATTTATTTATTCATATATTTATTTATTTATTTCGTATTATGGCACATTTAGTCCTCCATACATGTGAAAGAACTCCAATGTCAATATATCGAGGTAAGATGTCTGTTCAATAACCAAACAGGGTATATAGACATCTACGCATAAAGTAAAGTACTGTAAAACTGTGGATTTACTGTTTTTTTAGAGAGTAAAGTGCACTCATTGTCGGAAGCTTCTATATTGGCAGACAAATTTGTGTTGACGCACAAGAGTGTATTCTCAGCTCGTACAGAGAGTAGGTCTGCGGAGCCACCGGCACCTAGCCCTGGTCGACCAACAGTATATCAAACTCGACCGAAAGACGCACGTCAATGCTTTTATTGTCATCAGCCAGGACATATGGTTAAGGAGTGCTTCCTGCTGAAACGCAAACAAGGGACGCCTCTGCACGCCAAGCCGCCAACTGGTGTTGGGATAAATCGTACTGTTGTTAGGTCAGAGAAACAACAGGTGCCTCATGGCAAATGTGGCTTGAAGGTCCCAGTCTCAGATCGCATTTATGAACCGTTCATATTTGAAGGATTTGTGTCCCTATCAGGTAACGATGCATCTCAGCGTCCGGTTAGGATCCTTAGAGAAACTGGTGCGGCGCAGTCATTCATCCTATCTGACGTGTTGCCCTTCTCCGAAAATACCTACCGTGGATCCAGTGTGTTAGTCCAGGGAATTGAAATGGGAATTGTCAAACTTCATTGATGGTCTGAAAAACAGCCCAAGATCGGGAAGAAGAATGTGGACCTTGTTGCTGATGCAATACAGTTACCAGAAACTGGTGAGCAGCTGGTTGCTAAACAAAAGTGTGACAAAAGCCTTGCTAAATGTTTTTTCCAGTGTTGTCTCAGTGGAGGAGCTTAAGAAGAAAAACATGGCATACTTCATTGATGGTAATCTCCTCATGCGCAAATGGACATCCCATGGTGACGCAGGTGGAGATTGGAATGCTATTAACCAAATAGTGGTTCCTTTAGCCTTTTGACAAACTTTTTTATCCCTTGCTCATGATCACCAGTGGTCTGGTCATTTGGGAGTCACCAAGAGGGATGGCTCATCAAAAATGTATTTCATAGAGAGACTAAGCCGGGGTTTGTAGCTTAAAATGTTTGCAAGCTATGGAGCTTTGAATGTCTGAACATCTGTCAAATATTGAACGTAAAACTACCTTTACCACGGTCTTTTAACTTATGGGTTTTGTACCGCGCCTTTTGAATGGGTTTCTAAACCGTTGCTTTCTACTTCAATATGATTGGGCTAAATCTCTACATTACACGCTCAAGGTCTGTCAGATATTCAGTCGTTCCAATGAATCCAACAACCCTCGATCTTCCAGAATCTGGCTGTTTATCTGAACATAACCCAAAATCGAAGGATGTGTTAACCTTTTCTTTTATTTGTTTTATTCATGTTTCTAATTGCTTCAAAACACTGTTGAAAAATAAATGGCAATTTCTCAAAAAGGGTATTGACATTGTTGTATATAAAAATCAAGATATCCGTAGCTTTTCACGCGTATATTAATACAGTAGTCTGATGTTTTGCTCCACAACCATGAACACTGTCAAAACGGTGCAGAAACCCCAGGCATGCGAACGCACGTTTGCAATCGTGAACACCCGCACACACATATGTTTTACCCGCGCGAACGTAACATGATTATTAGGGCCACCAGCAATTGATTTTCAAATCGCAAATTATAGAAATAAACTGTGATTATATACCTGCACTCTTAGTTTAAAGTCAATGTCGTCCGCAGCCAATGATAACCAATGGATTCAATATTCTGAGATGCAAAGCAAGCAGAATCACATGGCCTACCTGTATGGACTGACTTTAGGTGGTTGCGTCAAATGCATATCATCATCCTTCGGCAGAGTGCTTCCCAACATACCTTTTCTCCTTAAATATAATTCCATATAATGTTTTATCTTGAAGGGAGCGCATGTTACAGCTATCTAACACATAGTTGCCTAATCTTCAAAAACATTTCCTGTCTTGAGTTTTTCAGTGCAACTCTTCTCGGCTGTATTGTTCGATGCATTTGACAAATAAACCTTGAAACTTCAACTATATAATATAGAACACTTGACACGAGGTAGGCCTATCATTGTTCTGAGAAGGATGTGTCGAGTAAAACTAAATCACCTTTAAATGATTCGGCTAATATAGATACACACTGTTTTTTTTACCAATTAAACTAGCGCTTCGTCAGTCACTAAACTGCTTACACGCGTCCACGTTTTCGCGCATGATGATCACACACACAACTGAGGCGCTCAATTATTTTTTTGGTTCAAATAACGTTGTTTTTAAAACATTAAATAAAAAAAATAAAAAAACAAGCATGCAGCCTGTCATAATTATTTCGCGCACCTATTCTTTTTCAATTGAAATAATCCAAAAGTAATCCATTTTTTTTTCAAAAAAATCTGTAATCCCATTACAATATTTTAGTTGGTAACGTAACGGATTACAGTGAGTGGTTTTTTTCGCATCAGTTTCGCATTTTTACTTGCAGACTCTCTCTAGGAATGGCAATTGTCAGTTAACTGCTATTATCTGGTCTCTCCACAGATGTTCAATGGGGTTCATGTTAGGGGTTTGGCTGAGCCCCACAAGTACATTCATAGACTTGTCCTAAAGCCAACAAGAGCCAGCTAGTTAGTCTACCTTAAACTTTTTCATATAAATCAGTATTTGATTATAGAATAAGAAAAACACCTCACTTAATTGACTGTACTAATGTATACAGAACAAGAATGAATCAGAAATGCAGCAATTTGAAGGAATATCCTTTTCTATATCTTTGCATATAGTAAATTATACTTTTGAAAAATGAAAAGTTCCACAAAAAAAATCCCCAAATTCCAGGGCTGCAATAATAACAAACAAACATCAACAAGTATAGTATAATCACTAGCCTCTCTGTATTGTAGGGGCCAATGAGTGGTTTGTGCACACATTGTGATGTTAGTTCCTCTCTGGCCTGGGACATCCACGGCGGCTCTCTGACCAATCACATTTCTTCCCCTGCGGCGTGTTTTTGCCAAAAAAGTTGAAAAGGAAAGTTTTGAGTGAGGAACAGAAGCGTTCAATTTGCAGTGGTCTCTTCATTTTAACCCTTCTTTTCCTCACTCAAAACCTTCCTTTCCAACATTCTTGGAAAGGAAAGAAAAAGGTGCAGTGGTCTCTTTATTTTTTCCAGAGCTGTTTGTGTACATTTATGTATGAATGTATATGTGTATGTATGTGTGTTTTTGGGAATAACAATTATAGATTAATCCCATTGAGATTCTGCTGGTAATCTTAAGAAGATATACCTTTTCATTATACAAGTGTGTCTGAACAGACATGTTTTTTTGTTGCACACTAAGTTTTTGTAGTCCGGTGACGGTTTTGACTCGGGCTCTGGGGGACTTCGTATTCTACGGCATGGGGGTGGTGCACCTTATTTTATTGTAACACAAGATAAGACTGCTGTGTGCTACGGGCTGCTGGAGAAGTACTCTTGCAACATAAATTACATCCTCCCCAATATGTGACCTGAAGTGTGGCCAGTGAAGAGGGCTGGTTAGCCAATGACAGGTAAGATCCCAAGTGTGATATCAGGACAACCTAAAACAGGCACAGTCGTGCATCTGGCCACAATCCTCAATATACATAGGCATAGTTGTGCTCATAAGTTTGCATAACCTGGAAGAAATTGTGAAATTTTGGCATTGATTTAAAAAAATATAACAGATCATGCAATAAAATTTACTTTTATTTAAGGACAGTGATCATATGAAGCCATCTATTATCACATAGTTATTTGGCTCCTTTTTGCATCATAATGATAACAGAAATCACCCAAATGGCCCTGAACAAAAGTTTACATACCCTTGAATGTTTGGCCTTGTTACAGACACGCAAGTTGACACACACAGGTGAAAATAGCAATTAAAGGTGAATTTCCCACACCTGTGGCTTTTTAAATTGCAATTAATATCTGTGTATAAATAGTCACTGAGTTTGTTAGCTCTCACTTAGATGCACTGAGCAGGCTAGATACTGAGCCATGGAGAGCGAAAAAGAACTGTCAAAAGACCTGTGTAACATGGTAATGGAACTTTATAAAGATGGAAAAGGATATAAAAAGATATCCAAAAGCCTTGCAAATGCCAGTCAGTACTGTTCAATCACTCATTAAGAAGTGGAAAATTTGGGGAACTCTTGATACCAAGCCAAAGTCAGGTAGACCAAGAAAGACTTCAACCAAAACTGCCAGAAGAATTGTTCGGGATACAAAGAAAAACACACAGGTAACCTCAGGAGAAATACAGGCTGCTCTGGAAAAAGACGGTGTGGTTGTTTCAAGGAGCTCAATACCACGATACTTGAACAAAAATGAGCTGCATGGTCGAGTTGCCAGAAAGAAGCCTTTACTGCGCCAATGCCACAAAAAAGCTTGGTTACAATATGCCCGACAACACCTTGACACGCCTCCCAGCTTCTGGCACACTGTAATTTGGAGTGACAAGACCAAAATAGAGCATTATAGTCACAACCATAAGCGCTGTGTTTGGAGAGGGGTCAACAAGGCCTGTAGTGAACAGAATACCATCCCCACTATGAGCCATGGTGGTGGCTCACTGATGTTTTGGGGGTGTGTGAGCTCTAAAGGCATGAGGAATCTTGTGAAAATTGATGGCAAGATGAATGCAGCATGTTATCAGAAAATACTGGCAGGCAATTTGCATTCTTCTGCACGAAAGCTGCGCATGGGATGCTCTTGGACTTTCCAGCATGACAATGACCCTAAGCACAAGGCCAAGTTGACCTTCCAGTGTTTACAGCAGAAAAAGGTGAGAAAAAGAATTCAGGGCCTCATAAACAACTATTACAAAAGACTGCACACTGTCATTGATGCTAAAGGGGGCAATACACAGTATTAAGAACTAAGGGTATGCAGACTTTTGAACAGGGGTCAGTTAATTTTCTTTGTTGCCTTGTTTGGCTTTATGATTGTGCCATTCTGTTATGACCTACAGTTTAATGTGAATCCCATAAGAAATAAAAGACGTGTTTTGCCAGCTCACTCATGTTTTATTAACAAATGGTACTTATATTACCAATTCTCCAAGGGTGTGCACACTTTTGAGCACAACTGTATTGTTTAATATTACCATAAACTACATACAATTTAAACCATTAAGTTGACCTTTATGTTGTATGTGGGATGACTTATAGCTACATTTATATGCCCATTTGTTAATTAATAAAACATGACAGGCATTCAAGCAGTCAGGATGGAAATAAAATGTGTCCAGTTGGATTCATATAATAAAAGGGCTGGATGTTGAGACAGTTCAGATTATACATGCACTGTAATACCGTTACTTGGACCGCTGACCAATCAGTGGTTTTTCACAGCTGATCTGATTAGTCAGCAAATTAATCAGGAGAATAAATAAAGATGGGAATTGGGCTGTCTGTATACATCCAGACACAGTTTCACTAATGATCCACTAGAGGGTAATGTTACACAACTTATGAACTGATTCATAACATCCTCAAAACACTTAAATACTATTTATCGTTATATATTATAGGACTACTACATACTGTTGGAATATACAACCAACAATCAAATCCCTGTTTTATTAAACACAAGTATACAATTTTTTGTGTTCTGCGTGTCCTTCCAATCAAATCGATTCAAATCAGTCTGTATCAGCACATCATTTATCAATGACAAGAGGTTCCTGAGATAATTCATGTCAGTCTATTATATTGTACATTCTAAATATATTAAACCAATGCCTGTTAAACTATTAAATTAAAACAGAAACAATCAATTGCTATCATCTTAACCTGAGAGATAAAAAATGTTTGGTTGCCCTTTTTAAACCATGGATAAAAGAAAGCATAAATGATTGGATTAACGAAGGAACTCAAAAGTGGCAGATAGCAGATGATAAAAGATGTTAAATTGTAATTTGTATAAAAATAAATATAAAAAAATGGATTCCAAAACATTAGATAGTTGAAAACAACAATGCCTAGAGATTTTGCTGCTTTTCTTTCAGTCTTATTTGCCTGTACACTTTTGACACCCATCACAGTGGCAGCCCCTTTAGAAAATACCCGTCTGGCCTGTGATCTGGCCACCACAAATATTTTCAAATAAAGTTTTATGATAATAGAACATGGGACAATCATTGAAAATACAAGGTCCAACATGCTAGCCCAGAAGTCTCCATCAAGAAAATAACACTCTTCTAAACATCTACTGGGTACCTGTACATTCACATATATTTTTATAAGAGCAGCATCATATATGGTACAACAACACCAGTCATCAATATACAAGATTTAATTCTTGAAATTGTTATTCTCATGTGATACATTAAAGGATCACATATAGCAAAATAACGGTCAATAGATATCAAAACCAAGTTGCCAAGAGATGAAGATTCACATAAAAAAATGGTGTAGAGAAGCAATGCACAGAAATATTCCCCAAGTACCCAGCATGGTTCCATTATTGCTACAGTCATTGCTGGTATCACAAAGAGTCCCACCAGGAGATCTGACACAGCCAGAGAGAGGATGAGCAGGTTGGTTGGAGTGTGGAGCTGCTTGAAGTGAGAGATGGAGATGATCACCAGTAGGTTCAAAAGTACTGTAACAGCTGAAATCAATGAAAAAAATATGTACAGTGTTATATAAATAGAGGTTGATAGTGAATTTTTTCTGCAAGAAGAGTTTCCATCTTGAATACAGTATTGATCATCTTCATGTTCCTTCATTTATAATAAAGGGTAAAATGCTGATGTCCTCTTTCTTGGTCCTGTGTGACCCTATCAGCTGATGACTGTTTTGGCTGAAATCAGTACTCAGGACACTCACATTCACTCATACGCTCATTCATACATGAAGTCAAAACACATCAACACACATTAACACACACCCGCACATCAACACACAGACACACAGTGCTGCTCTATCACTCGCCTTTCTCTTTGCTGTGCATTTGTTCTGTGTTCATGAAGTGAGTTCTGTGGATCTATCTCCTACCAGGGCCCCTAGCAAGACCACCACCATGTTTCGTAGTGGATGGAGGGCAGGATAGTTGACTGGTCGAGTAGGTTTCCTATCTTGCACCTCCGTCACTTTGAGGCGTCGTTGCCATGGTCACTAACTTACTATAGACACCGCAGGCATATGAATGACCAGAAATTGAACGGGGGTTGAAGACTTTAAATAGGGGCTGATTACTGTGTTGTCCAAATTAGACCGGTAGAATCTAAGCCAAGGCACATTGAAGCTCTTCTTGCTGCTTGTGGTGGCCCAACACCTTATTGAGACACTTGTAATGCTTTTTTCCTTAAAACAATCACCTGTTTGTACATGGCGAAAATGTAATATCAACATTTTTTTAGGGCGCGTGGCATCACAGGGTCCCTTCACATCCAGGCCACAAACTGTTTTCCCTCTTACCATCAGGCAGGCGGTAAAGATCTCTTCGTTCCTGCACAAGCAGGCTCAGGAACAGTTTCTGCCCAGCTAATGTAACTTTGCTGAACTCTGTGACCCATCACTAACCATACCCACCTGTCCACTGCTTAGTACTGCCTCTCAGGGACCTTGTTGCACTACTCTCTTTGCACTCTTCACTGTAACTACTGGACTCTGGCACTGCTTTGCAAATTCTGATAAGGACATTTTCAGTTGTCATTACATGTACAACTGAAAATGTGTACTTGCATTTGCTTTCATTGCACATTTATACAGTTAGGTCTGGAAGTATTTGGAGACTGACACAATTTTCATTATTTTGGCTCTGTACGCCACCGCAATGGATTTGAAATGAAATAACTGAGATGCCATTAATGTGCAGACTTTCAGCTTTAATTCAAGGGGTTGAACAAAAATATCATATGAAACGTTCAGGAATTGCAACCATATTCATATACAGTCCATGTTTTTCAGGGGCTCAAATGTAATTGGACAAATTAAGACAATCATAAATAAAATGTTCATTTTTAATACTTTGTTGAGAATCTTTTGCAGGCAATGAATTCTTGAAGCCTAGAACGCATGAACATCACCAAACACTGGGTTTCCTCCTTTGTGATGCTTTGCAAGGCCTTTATTGCAGTTGTCTTCAGTTGTTGTTTGTTCTTCAGTCTTTTTGCCTTAAGTTTTGTCTTCAGCAAGTGAAAAGCATGCTCAATCAGGTTGAGATCAGGTGATTCACTTGGCCATTGCAGAATATTCCACTTCTACGCCTAAAAACCTCCTGGATTGCTTTTGCAGTATGTTTTGGGTCATTGTCCGTCTGTAAAGTGAAGTGCTATCCAATCAACATCTCTGAATTTGGCTGAATCTGAGCAGATCATATATCCCTATAGACTTCAGAATTCATCTGGCTGCTTCTGTCTTCTGTCATATCATCAATAAACACTAGTGACCCAGCGCCATTGAAAACCATGCATACCTAAACCATCCCACTGCCTCCACTGTGTTTTACAGATGAATTGGTATGCTTCGGATCATGAGCCTTTCCAAGCCTTCTCCATATTTTTCCCCCCATCATTTTAGTACAGGTGGATCTTGTCCAAAGAATGCTGTTCCAGAACTGGGCTGGCTTTTTTGAGGCTTACGAATGCTTTGCACCTTGTGGTGAACCCTCTGTATTTGTTCTCGTGAAGTCTTCTCTTCATGGTAGACTTGGATAATGATATGCCTACCTCCTGGAGAGTGTTCTTCACTTGGCAGGATGTTGTGAAGGGGTTTTTCTTTACCATGGAAAGGATCCTACTATCATCCACCACAGTTGTCTTCCGTCCAGGTCTTTTTGTATTGCATTGCACACCAGTGTGTTCTTTTTTCTCAGAATGTTCCAAACTGTTGATTTGGCCACTCCTAATGTTCCTGCTATATCTCTGGTGGATTATCTTTTTTTGCAGCCTAAGGATAGCCTGTTTCACTTGCATTAAGAGCTCCTTTGACCGCATGTTGTGGGTTTACAGCAACAGCTTCCAAATGCGAAAGCCTAATCTGGAATCAACTCCAGAACATTTACCTGTTTAATTGATGAAGAGACAATGAAGGAACAGCCCACAACTGTCCATGAAACAGCTTTTAAGTCAGTTGTCCAATTACTTTTGGTCCCTTGAAAAAAAGGGGGCTACATATTAAAGAGCTGCAGTTCCTAAACCCTTCCTCCAAATTCAATGTGAATACACTGAAATTAAAGCTGAGAGACTGCACTTAAGCCCATTTTCTTTATTTAACTGTAACTTTAATATATTTTGGTAAACAGCCAGAATAACAAAACTTGAGTCCAATTATTTCTGGACCAAACTGTACATCCCACTATAACATACATTGTTCTTAATTGATTCACTTGTACAATTTTTTGTACTCTTCGATTTGCACTTCTTGATTGATTGATGTTTTTTTTACATGATGTGTCAGGTCCTGACATGGCAGGTTGCCATGCCAGTGATTTCCAATGCCCTCTCTCCCTCATTTGGGTCACGGACATCTGTTTTGTTGTTTATTTTCCTCACCTGTGTTCCTGATCACTGTCCATATTTGTGTTCCTTTATGTCCCTATTTATGTTTTGGCATGTGTGCAAAATAGTAAGTACAATTGGCTACTACAATTTGCACAATACCTACATGCACATGGCTTTCCGGATCAAAGCTGATGAGCTGATTCTCATTGAAATTGTCATAACCTCTAAATCACATGCGAAATGATCCATTCAATTATCAAAATCTGTCAGACTTATATGTACACGAATACTCCATAAATATCTATGACATGAAATGTTTGTGATATCTGCTATTTTTGCAAATGACCTACCAGGTGACATAGTAATGGAATAGAAATCTCCAGGAGATCTTTCCTCCGATGCATCACGAGGGAAAACATCAGATGTGATGTTGATGAAAATCTCTTGCCAGGCCAACAAGAGGGACAGGATGTCCACCAAAAGATGGGAACTTGTAGCGTTACGTACCGTGTAGAGGTGCAATTCTTTGGATTTTTCATTGTTGCAGTTTTTTTGATTTCATGGATAAATGTAGATACATTATCACTTGAAAAAAATGATACATAGTATATAAATTAATGGATTCCAACAAATAAGATAATTGAAAACAACAATACCTAGAGTTTTTGCTGCTTTTCTTTTAGATATACACCGATCAGTCATAATAACATTATGACCACCTGCCTAATATTTTGTAGGTCCCCCTTTTGCTGCCAAAAAAAGCCCTGACCTGTTGAGGCATGGACTCCACTAGACCACTGAAGGTGTGCTGTGGTATCTGGCACCAAGACATTAGCAGTAGATCGTTTAAGTCCTTTAAGTTGCGAGGCGGGGCCTCCATGGATTGAATTTGTTTGTCCAGCACATCCCACAGATGCTTGATTGGATTGAGATCTGGGGAATTTGGAGGCCAAGTCAACACCCGGAACTCGTTGTTCTGTTCCTCAAAACATTCCTGAACTATTTTTGCTTTGTAGCAGGGAGCATTATCCTGCTGAAAGAGGCCATTGCCATCAGAGAATACCATTGCCATGAAAGCACATGGTCTGCAACAATGCTCAGGTAGGTGTTACATGTCAAAGTAACATCCACATGAATGACAGGACTCAAGGTTTCCCAGCAGAACATTGCCCGAAGCATCACACTGCCTCCGTCGCCTTGCCTTTTTCCCATAGTGCATCCTGGTGCCATGTGTTCTCCAGGTAAGTGAAACACACACACCTGGCTAACCACGTGATGTAAAAGAAAAAATCATTCCTCAGACCAGGCCACCTCTTTCCATTGCTCTGTGGTCCAGTTCTGATGCTCACGTGCCCATTGTAGGCGCTTTCTGCTGTGGACAGGGGTCAGCATGGGTACCCTGACTTTTCTGCGGCTATGCAGCCCCATACGCATTAATCTGCGATGCACTGTCTTCTGACACCTTTCTATCAGTACCAGCATTTACTTTTTCAGTAATTTGAGCTACAGTAGCTTGTCTGTTTGATCAGACCACATGGGCCAGCCTTCACTCCCCACGTGCATCAATGAGCCTTGGCCACCCATGACCCTGTCGCCAGTTCACTGCTTTTCCTTCCTTGGACCACTTTGATAGGTACTGACCACTGCAGACTGGGAGCACCCCACAAGGGCTGTAGTTTTGGAGATGCTCTGACCCAGTCGTCCAGCCATCACAATTTGGCCCTTGGCCAAGTCACTCAGATCCTTACGCTTGCCCATTTTTTCTGCTTCTAACACATCAATTTTGAGGACAGAATGTTCACTTGCTGCCTAATATATCCCATCCACTGACAGGTGCCATGATAACGAGATTATCAGTGTTATTCACTTCACCTGTCAGTGGTCATGATGTTATGGCTGATTGATGTATTTACCTGTGCAGCATTTACACCAGACACAGTGGCAACCCCTTTTTAAAATATCTTTCTGGCCTGGGATCTGGCCAACACAAATATTTTATAATAGAGTGATGGTAGAGCATGGAGCAACCACTGAAAAGTCAATTATATTAACCCAGAAATACCCAAGTAAATAATATTCTTCAAAACACCCACTAGCAGCTTAAGAATTTCACAACGGCCTTTGATCTGGCCGTGATGCCCCGAAAATCACGGTAGGCCCTATGGCCACCATGGCTTTTGTAGGGAAGCCCTGAAGCCCAAGGCAGTAAAAAACATTTTGGGCCCAGAGACTACATTTTTTTTAACGTTTTTTTTTACTACTAATAGTTTTTTTGCCAAGTCGTTGTTGTTCAAATTAGATACTAAGTCGTTCAAACGAGATAATCATTAATATGTCTAGTTAGGCCAAATTCATTATGCAGCAGCATTACAAGGCCATGTTATGGTTGCTACAGCCCATCGTACTTTTATTCCGTCTATTGATGGACATATAATTGTTCATTAATAGTTCTTTGAAACCCTAAAGCAAGGCTACCTTTGAACTCCAAAGCATTAAGTCATAACAGTGAGCAATCGGGTGAATGGTGGCACGTTGGGTTAAGGTGAGGGCGCATCGAGTGTGCCATGACATTTTGCTCAAATGATAAAACATTGTATGTAATACAAAACAGGATTGTTCCATAAATATTAAATCCCGGCAATATTACAATGAATAAAAGTTGCAAAAATAAAACTTTTAATCAGGTAGTCTTTTTTAAGTGCTTAAGTTGAACTTCTTGCATTGTAAAAAGAAAAAGCGTTGCTCAGTAGTTGTGACCAATAGCAGCTAGTATACTAATTTGCAGCCTACAGTAACAACCCTCCGCTAAGGGCTCCCCGCACAATCGCTTCCGCATTCTACTTAATACTGTTCCTGCGTTTCTGGTTGTGCCTCTCCCTTATTAAAATAATGGTACTCTTTTATTCAAGGTGTTTACAAGAGTTGCCTAAAATGAACAATGTTAATCGTATTTGCATGATGATTTGCAAGGCTCCAGCTAGCAAGTTGGAGAAAGGATGTAAGATGTATCGACATACATAAATGATTGGGACATACTACCTCGTCATAGGCCCAATCCCAATGTCCCCCCTAAACC
This sequence comes from Esox masquinongy, assembly GCA_016801175.1. Classification (NCBI taxonomy): domain Eukaryota; kingdom Metazoa; phylum Chordata; class Actinopteri; order Esociformes; family Esocidae; genus Esox; species Esox masquinongy. The sequence goes on from JACXGI010002636.1 coordinate 18,193, forward strand.
CTAAGCCCTGAACCCTCACAGACTTGATTTGTAGCCCCCTCTTTTTCAAGGGACCAAAATTAATTGGACAGTTGACTCGAAAGATGTTTCATGGACAGGCGTGGGTTATTCCTTCATTATTTCTTCATCAGTTAAGCAGGAAAAGGTCTGGAGATGATTCCAGGTGTGGCATTCACATTTGAAACCTGTTGCTGTGAACCCACCACATGCGTCAAAGGAGCTCTCAATGCAAGTGAAACAGGCCCTCCTTAGGCTGCAAAAAAAAAAAAAAAAAATTCCCTCAGAGAGGAATATTAAGAGTGGCCAAATCAACAGTTTGGTACATTCTGTGCACAAATGTAGGTCTATACCAATGCATGTGGGATGTCTTATAGTAGTTATAGTAGTTTATAATAATTGTATGAACTGCACTCCAGAGACGCGGAGCATCTGAAATTAATCTGTCGTCACCTCTCACACAAAGTCAGCCGTGTTGGATATCATGCGATTGCGAATAATAACCTATATTTGAAATGTATTTACAACAGTTCTTCTAACTACCAAGCCTCGTAACATAAAAGCATCTGATCCCACATCTCCACTGAAATATTTATAAAATTGGCTACCTGAACCGTGGAATATAGGCATTTTTTTTGCAAGTTTAGTAGAACCTCAAACCACATATGTGAAGAGCGATGAACGCTCAAAAACCCTGTCTTTAACCAACTGCAAGACATAGCCGTTTTGAATGATTTGATGTTCGTTATTTTCAGGATATTTTCTTATTATTATATGATTATAATTTTGGATAAAGGTGTTTTTTTATCACACCGATCCGATGACTATCCAAGGCAACCAAGCTTGATCCGACTCGGGATCCAACACTCAACTAGCCTACCTAATGTTGTGTCCGACCAAGTCGGATAACGGATCGGATCTCGCATAATCAGATTCGGATGTATCCATGAAGACCTCTACTTGCTCTTCAGTTTTAACATGGTTGACACAGGCCGAGCTGTCATCTTTAAGTTATTGAACATTTTTAAATGTCTCTCATTTAAGCATCCAGAACTACAACTTTAGCCAATTCTGAAACCGGTGGTGTTGTTCTGCAGGAAACAAGTATGAATGTTAGGATATGATAGCACTTGTTTTTCATTGTAGCCTAAGATGTGCATGCTCCTTAACTACAGAAAAAAAAATGCGCAGTGAATTCGATAAAATTTTTATTGCTGTTGTTCATGGCGTCCTATAGTTTTCTGTAGACTGAATAATTTGGTATTTTAATTGTTAAAAAAAAGGTTAATTCGGTAACATTACTATTTTTGTTAGTCATTAAACAGAGCACTAATATATCAAAAACAAGGTCCCACCATGATATAGATGGAATTAAGAGCTTGGACAAAAAGATTAATTAAATGAATCAGTGATTCAAATGACCTGAATCTTTTCAAAGAACTGTACTGAATGATTCAGTTTACATTAGTGATTCAGAATGCCCATCACTAGAACTTTCCCAACTGCTCATGAACGCACCTTTCAAAACAGAGAGTTTTGATTCAGTTAAGCACTAAATAAGTCACCTATCTATCGATGCCTAACTAGCTTGCTTACCTGCATGTAGTCCATTCTTGTTGTTGTTCTCAGTTGTGAAATACAAACAAACTTATGAACAAACTGCTGACAGCGAGATTTTGACAGTAGCGGGCGTACAAAAGCCATGGTGGCCATATGGCGTACCATGATTTTCGGGTCATCACGGCCAGAGTGAAGGGCAATGAAGGCCATGGCCATCGTGGCCATTGTGAAATTCCTACGCTGGTAGGATCCATTCCATGGTAAAGAAAAACCCCTTCACAACATCCAGCCAAGCGAAGAACACTCTCTACGAGGTAGGCAAATCATTATCCAAGTCAATACCATAAAGAGAAGACAACACAAGAGCAAATACAGAGGGTTCACCACCATGAGGTGCAAACCACTCGTAAGCCTCTAGAATAGAAAGGTCAGATAAGACTAAAAAAGCCCAGTTTTGGAACAGCATTCTCCGAACAGATGAAACTAAGATCAACCTGTACCAGAATGATGGGAAGAAAAAAGTATGGAGAAGTCTTGGAACGGGTCCTGATCCGAAGCAAACCACATCATCTGTAAAACACGGTGGAGGCAGTGTAATGGCATGGGCATGCATGGCTTCCAATGGCACTAGTGTTTGCCAAATTCAGCAAAATGGATTGGACGGTGATTCACTTTACAGATGGACAATGACCCAAAACATACTGTGAAAGTAACCCAGGGGATATTTAAGGCAAAGAAGTGGAATATTCTGCAATGGCTGAGTCAATCACCTGATCTCAACCCGATCGAGGAACAGAAGTCTCTTAATTTTAACCCTTCTATTCCTGACTCAAAACCTTCCTTTTCGTCTTTTTTGGAAAGGAAAGAAAAAGGTGCAGTGATCTCTTAATTTTTTCCGGCGCTGTATGTAAAGTGGGTATAGAAAGTTACTCCCCTCATTCAAATTCTTCACCTTTTGTTGCATTCCAGCCTGAAATGAAAACACTTAAAATCAGATTTCATCGACATTTATTTACCCACATTTATTTTATTTATCTATTGTAACCCACAATAGATAAATAAAAAGAGTAGATAAATTGTAATAATAATAAAAAATAATACATTAATATATAAATTCTCCATACCTGGTTAATTAAAAAAACATTGATAGAATATGTTCCCTATAATGACATATTATACACTTAAATTCCCACAGAGTCCCACATATCTGTGTATTATATAGCTTGAGTTATTGTATATTTAAACTTCACCACGCTTCAATTCATTTACATTAATTGCAAGATCACATGTTGGTACATACATTTTTTAAAAAATGTTTTGTGTATTACACAAAACTTCCAGAGGCAAAAGATTACATTTGTTTTGTTGGCTTCATAAGAAAAAGTATGGGACTGGAGACTGTCTGGATTGGAAACCTATGGGAGTGGAGTCTGAGGATGAAGTTTTAACCGGCCGGCCAATTCAGATGATTTTTCACTTTTTATCAATCATCAGGTCCTCACATTATTAGGTCAAGAAATACCAGCTATTGAGAAGGAAAATACCAGAATTGAGTTAATGACCACAATGTCCCAAATGAGTCACTCGAGTGTGGTGGTGTACTGATTTATAAAAATGTACATTTAGAATACTTGCATCCAATTTCATTATTAAACAACATGGAACTACAACTGAGTTTGATATTTCATATATACAACCCAGAATGTGTAATGTCGTTCATAAAATAAGATTATGCCTTCTTATTCCTTCCCCAATTCATTTCAAAACAATCTATTCATATCATTCTGTATAAACACCAGATTTATTTATGAATAAGTGAGATGAGTAAAGTCAGAGTACTGTTGAATAAAAGAAGCCATTAGTGAAACAATACAGTACAACATATCTATATTAAAACTTTGTAATATTTTCGAATGAAATCATAGGAATGTAAATTAACTATAAATGCCTGAACTTAAGATTTAATATATGTTTAGCTGTCATTTTGAACCATGGATAGAAGAAAGCATAAATTATTGGATTAATGAAGGAATTAATAAGTGGCAAGAAACTGAGGATAATTGATGCTGAATTGTAATTTGAGAAAAATAAAATAATAAAAATCACTGGATTCCAAAAAAAGATGTAATTAAAAACAACAATACCTAGAGATCTTGCTGCTTTTCTCTCAGACTTACTTGCCCGTACAATGTTTACACCAGACACAGTGGCAGCCCCTTTAGAAAATACCTTTCTGGCCTGTGATCTGGCCACCACAAATATTTTCAAGTAAAGTGTTATAATGATAGAGCACGGGGCAGCCATAGAAATAACAAGGTCCATGATACTCACCCAGAAATGTCCTTCAAGTAAATAACATTCTTGAAAACATCTACTAGGTACCTGCATATTTACATAGAATTGTAAAATAGCAGCATCATATATGATACAACAAAACCAGGTAATGAAAATACAACAATTAATTCTGGTTGTTGTTATTTTGATGTGGTACTTCAAAGGATCACACACTGCAACATAGCGGTCAATAGAAATCAACACCAAATTGCCAAGAGATGAAGATTCACATAAAAAAGTGGTGTAGAGAAGCAACAAACAGAAATGTTCCCCAAGAACCCAGCATGGTTCCATTATCGCTACAGTCATTGCTGGTATCACAATGAGTCCCACCAGGAGATCTGACACAGCCAGAGAGAGGATGAGCATGTTGGTTGGAGTCTGGAGCTGCTTGAAGTGAGAGATGGAGATGATCACCAGTAGGTTTAAAAATACTGTAACTGCCGAAATCAGTGAGAACGAGATGTACAGTGTTATGTAAATAGATGTTGATATTGAAGTCTTTCTGCAAGAAGAGTTTCTTTCTTGAAAACAGTATTGAGAGTCTTCGTGTTCTTCCATATGTAACAGAAGGTAAAGTGCTGAGGTCCTCCTGCTTGGTCCTGTGTATGACCCTGTCAGGTCAGCCTTCTGACAAACTCTGAGCTCCCCATCTCTTTATATCCCTGAATGACAAACAGCCTCTTCCCTCTTGGAAACTCTTTGTGCCTGCTCCCACAAATACACACACAGATGTTGAAGCAATAAAATTATGTCACACAAATTATGTGTGACATAATTTGATCTAGTTGCTCTTCGCTCCTGGTCTGTCCTTCAGCTGAATAATAATAAAAGAAAATGCTGGATTTGTTCATATTTTAATAATTTTAATGGAGAAAATAAAGCAGATAATGTTTTGGTCTACAAACTACACTGTGGAAAAATGATAGACGGGAAATCAAATTTTCAATTTATTCTTCAACTTTCCTACATGCAATGCAAAATACAGTGAACTATGGCCAAAACTGAATGTGGATCATTGACTCTAACATAACTCCCATAATGCATTGTTGCATTCGGCAATTTCATGTACAGTAGTACACTTTAACAGTAGTGCGCTGTATACATTTTCCATAATTTTACAGCTATTTTTTACAGTGTACCCACTTCGTCAAGCAGGTAACAACCTCAGTGTCAGAAGCCTTGCAAATAGATTTGTGAAAAACAACCACCCTCAGTTAGGAGGGACAGCAGAGCACACTAATAGCATGTTAAATATGACAGGGGAAAATGCAGGCTGAGACAGGGTGAACCTGGATACAGGTGCTACCATAGGTTTTGATGAGCACGTGCATGTGTTGCACCCCCTGACTGAAAGGGAGGGGAAATAAATCAGGTACAGTGGATATAAAAATTCTACATACCCCTGTAAAAATGCCAGGTTTTGTGATGTAAAGGAATGAGACAAAGATAAATCATGTCAGAACTTTTTCCACTTTTAATGTGACCTATAATGTGAACAATTCAATTGAAAAACAAAGTGAAATCTTCGAGGTGGAGAAATGAAAAACAAAAACCTTACAATAACCTGGTTGAATAAATGTGCACACCCTCTTATAACTGGGGATGTGGCTGTGTTCAGAATTAACCAATCACATTCAAACTCATGTTAAATAGAAGTCATTACACCCCTGCCATCATTTAAAGTGACTCTGATCAATCAGAAATAAAGTTCAGCTGTTCTAGTAGGATTTTCCTGACATTTTCTTAGTTGCATCTCAGAGCAGCAAAAGTCATGGTCCGCAAAGAGCTTCCAAAGCATCAGAGGGATCTCATTGTTGAAAGATATCAGTCAGGAGAAGGGTACAAAAGAATGTCCAAAGCATTAGATATACCATGGAACACAGTGATGACAGTCATCATGAAGTGGAGAAAATATGGCACAACTGAGACATTACCAAGAACTGGACGTCCCTCCAAAATTGATGAAAAGATGACAAGAAAACTGGTCAGGGAGGCTTCCAAGAGGCTTAGAGCAACATTAAAGGAACTGCAGGAATTTCTGGCTGAAGTTTGCAAAAACAAACATCAGGTCCCCCAAAAGCACGTGGGAAAATGTGTTATGGTCTAATGAAACCAAGGTTGAACTTTTTGGCCATAATTTCAAAAGGCATGTTTGGCGCAAAAACAACACTGCACATCACCCAAAGAACACCATACCCACAGTGAAGCATGATGGTGGCAGCATCATGCTTTGGGGCTGTTTTTCTTCAGCTGGAACCGGGGCCTTAGTCAGTGTGGAGGGAATTATGAACAGTTCCAAATACCAGGCAATTTTGGCACAAAACCTTCAGGCGTCCGTTAGAAAGCTGAAGATGAAGAGGAAGTCCACAAATCCACAAAAGCATGGTTTCACCAGAAGAAGATTGAAGTTTTGGAATGGCCTAGCCAGAGCCCAGACCTGAATCCAATTGAACATCTGTGGGGTGATCTGAAGAGGGCTGTCCACAGGAGATGTCCTCGCAATCTGACAGATTTGGAGCGCTTTTGCAAAGAAGTGGGCAAATAATGAGTGGGCAAATAATACCACGTCAACATGTGCCATGCTAATAGACTCCTACCCAAAAAGACTGAGTGCTGTAATAAAATCAAAAGGTGCTTCAACAAAGTTAGTTTAAGGGTATGCACACTTATGCAACCAGGTTATTGTGAGTTTTTATTTTTCCCCCTCAAAGATTTCAGTTTGTTTTTCAATTGAATTGTTCACGTTATAGGTCACATTTAAAGTTGGAAAAAGTTCTGACATGATTTATGTTTTTCTCATTCTTTTACATCACAAGAACCTGGCATTTTAACAGGGGTGTGTAGACTTTTTATATCCACTGTAATTACACAGGACCCGAATTTGCTGTCTTCAAATCAAAAGCGTAATGAAGGAGGCATGCAGCATGCTGGAGGAGCTCAGTCGAGACGGACTGACAGCTAACCCCAAGAAATGCTTCCTAGGGCTGTCAGTGGATCAGTACCTTGGGCACCTCATTGACCGGGGCCTAGTTTCTAGTCTGTGGCATCACCCCTGTACAGCACTCTAAGATAATGCAAGCCGGAGAGGGTCGTCTGGTCGCCCCAACTGGAGTCAGCATTCCAACCCCTCAAGAGGGCACTGACCACGGTGCTGGTCCTGCATGCTCGGTACTTCCGAGGAACATTAATCCGGCAGACGGACGCCAGGGTTGGGCGCAGTGCTACATCAGTCATAAGCTCAACCTCGCGCAGACCAGGCACACAGCCGTGGAGAGAGAAGCCATCCGCTGGGCTCTCCATGAGATGCGCTACTACATACTGGGGCGTCACTTCACACTGGTGACCGACTAGGCACCTCTGCAACGCCTGTGTGACCCGGTGGTTCTTGGTCCTTTAGGACTTCCCCAACATGGTTCTGCACCAAGTGGCTGGAAAAACGGACAGTCTCCCGCTTGTCACACGCGTCACACGCTTCAGGGGCTACAACGCCCCCCCCCCCCGTTCCCTCCTGTCCCACCCCGGGGCTTGCCGATTGCGCTGGGAGTGTGACGCACAGACCTGGCACGCGTCTCGACCACAGGTGTAGACTAACAGGCACAGCCGTGCATCTGGTCACATGTAGGAATGTACAAAATGAGAATGCCGAACAAAGAAGATAATGTATAGGAATGTAAATGTAATGTTTAGGAATACTGTGTGAACCAATACTAGCTGAATACCCAACTCTGAGTCGACTGGAAATACCTAAGCAAGAGTCGTTTCGTGTTCACAGGCATTGCTCTGCATGCCTGTGATCACCAAGGGAACAAAGTAAAGTCGTAAGCGCAGCTCATTCATGATGTTGTTGATTTGCTATACACTTTGATGTGATAAACATCTGTATTTGATTTATGATTCCCTAATGCACTTTTAGGATCAAACAATCTGTGACCACAAGAGTGTCGTGTAAGATCTTGCCGATATGTATTGTTTATATACATTGTTTATCGTGCTTATTATATTGTTCAAATATGTAAAGTTTGAGAGTTCAGAAAAATTCCTATGAAAAACTTATAATAGTAAATGAGATGTTTTGGTCACTTAAAACGTCTGTGTTTGCGCAGCTGTGCGCAGTTCAGATTTGCACAGTTCAGATTTGTTTGGAATCCTGAAGGTTATTTGGGATTGCACAACTGCAAAAAAAAGTAAAAGCACACCATCGCCAGCACAGGGTGGGGTGCTCCCGGTCAACAGTGGTGAATATCTACCGACAGTGGTCCGAGGAGGGACAAACCACACACCGGCGACAAGGTGTTGGATGCCCATTGATCATCACTGCACAAGGGCAAGGAAGGCTTTCCCGTAGGGTCCGAAAAGACTGAAGATCCATGTGGCAGAAAATTGCAATTATGGCTACGGAAAAAGTGCCTACAATGGGCACACGAGTGTCAGAACTGGAAGCAGTGGAAGGTCGCCTGGTCCGATGAGTCCTGTAGTCTTTTACATTACATGGACGGCGTTTACTTGGGGATTGAGTCAGGTGAGTGATTGACTCGGCCATTGCAGAATATTCTACTTATTTGCCTACAAAAACTCCTGGGTTGCTTTTACAGTATGTTTTGGGTCATTGTCCATCTTTAAACTGAAGCGCCGTTCAATCAACTTCACTGAATCTGAGCAGACAATATATCCCTATACACATGCGAATTCATCCAGTTGCTTCTGTCTCCTGTCACATCATCAATAAACGCTAGTGACCCAGTGCCATTGGAAGCCATGCATGGCCATGCCATCGCATTACCTCCATCGTGGTTTTACAGATGATATGGTATGCTTCGGATCATGAGCCGTTCCAAGCCTTCTCCATACTTTTCTCTTCCCATCATTCTGGTACAGGTTGATCTTAGTTCCATCTGTCCAAAGATGCTGTTCCAGAACTGGGATGGCTTTTTTAGATGTTTTTTTGGCAAAGTCTAATCTGGCCTTTCTATTCTTGAGGCTTATGAATGCTTTGCACCTTGTGGTGAACCCTCTGTATTTGTTCTTGTAAAGTATTCTCTTCATGGTAGACTTGGATAATGATATGCCTACCTCTTGGAGAGTGTTCTTCACTGGCTGGATGTTGTCAACAGGTTTTTCTTTACCATGGAAAAGATCCTACCATCATCCACAACTGTTGTTTTCCGTGGACATCCAGGCCTTTTTGTGTTGCTGAGCTCACCAGTGCGTTCTTTTTTCTCAGAATGTACAAAACTGTTGATTTGGCCACTCATTATGTTCCTGCTATATCTCTGATGGAATTATTATTATTATTCTTTTGCAGCCTAAGGATGGCCTGTTTCACTTGCATAGAGAGCTCCTTTGATCACATGTGGTGGGTTTACAGCAACAGCTTCCAATTGTGAATGCCACACCTGGAATCAACTCCAGACATTTACCTGCTTAATTCATGAAGAAATAACAAAGGAATGGCCCACACCTCTCCATGAAACAGCTTTTGAGTCAATTGTCCAATTACTTTTGGTCCCTTGAAAAGAGGAGGTTAAAAAAAGGGGGTTACATTTTGTAATTCCTAAACCCTTCCTCCAATTTGGATGTGAATACCCTCAAATTAAAGCTGAGAGCCACTTTCAGCCCATATTCATTATTTACACAAAAGGTCTTGCATACCCTTGGAAAATTGATAATATATGTACCATTTGTAAAGAAAACATGAGTGAGTAGGCAAAACACATGTCTTTTATTTCTTATTGGATTTATATTCAACTGTAGGTTATAACAGAATGGCACAATCATAAAAAAAAAACATGGCAACAATGAAAAAAATGATCTGACCCCTGTTCAAAAGTTTGCATACCCTTAGTTCTAAATACTGTGTATTGCCCTTTTAGCATCAATGACAGAGTGCAGTCATTTGTAATAGTTGTCTACGAGGCCCCGAATTCTTGCAGGTGGTAGAGTATAGTTGCACATTCGACTTGGCAAAATGCCTCCAGGTCATGCAAAGTCTTTGGTCGTCTTGCATGAACTGCACGTTTGAGATCTCCCCAGAGTGTCTCGATGATATTAAGGTCAGGTGACTGTGAAGACCACTCCAGAACCTTCCCCTTTTTCTGCTGTAACATCTGGAGTGTCAACATGGCCTTGTGCTTAGTTGTCATTGTCGTGCTAGAAAGTCCAAGAGCGTCCCATGCGCAGCTTTTGTGCAGAAGAATGCACATTGTCTGCCATTATTTTCTGATAACATGCTGCATTCATCTTGCCATCAATTTTCACAAGATTCCCTGTGCCTTTAGAGCTCACACACCCCCAAAACATCAGTGAACCACCACCATGCTTCAAAGTGGGGATGGTATTCTGTTCACAATAGGCCTGTTGACCCCTCTCCAAACATAGTGCTTATGGTTCTGACCATAAAGCCCTATTTTGGTCTCGTCACTCCAAATTACAGAAGCGGTGCCAGAAACTGTGAAACATGTCAAGATGTTGTCAGGCATATTGTAACTGGACTTTGTGGTGGCATTGGTGCAGTAAAGGCTTCTTTCTGACAACACAACCATGCAGCTCATTTTTGTTCAAGTATCGTCGTATTGTACTCCTTGAAACAACCATACCGTCTTTTTCTTGAGCAGTCTATATTTCTCCCGAGGTTACCTGTGGGTTTTCTTTGTATCTGGAACAATTCTTCTGGCAGTTTTGGCTGAAATCTTTCTTGGTTTACCTGACCTCAGCTATCAAGAGCTCCCCGAATTTTCCACTTCTTAAATAAGTGATTGAATACTACTGACTGGCATTTGCAAGGCTTTGGATATCTTTTTATATCCCTTTCCATCTTTATAAAGTTCCATTACCTTGTTACGCCGGCCTTTTGACCTGCTCCCCATGGCTCAGTATCTAGCCTGCTCAGTGCATCCGCATGAGAGCTAACAAACTCATTAACTATTTATACACAAGCACTAATTGAAATTTAAAAAGCCACAGGTGTGGGAAATTCATATTTAATTGCCATTTTCATCTGTGTAACCTTGTGTGTCTGTAACAAGACCTAACAATCAAGGGTATGTAAAATTTTTGATCGGGGCCATTTGGTTGATTTCTGTTATCATTCTGATTTAAAAAAGAGCAAAATAACTATGTGATAATAAATGGCTTCATATGATCACTATCCTTTTTTTGGATTTTTTTTGCATGATCAGTCATATTTTCAAATCAATGCCAAAATTTCACAATTTCTGCCAGGGCATTCAAACATATGAACTGTATATTTACAGTGCCTTGCAAAAGTATTGGGCCCCCTTGAACTTTTCGACCTTTTGCCACATTTCAGGCTTCAAACATAAAGATATAAAACTGTAATTTTTTGTGAAGAATCAACAACAAGTGGGACACAATTATGAAGTGGAACGAAATTTATTGGATATTTCAAACTTTTTTAACAAATAAAAAAACTGAAAAATTGGGCGTGCAAAATTATTCAGCCCCTTTACTTTCAGTGCAGCAAACTCTGTCCAGAAGTTCAGTGAGGATCTCTGAATAATCCAATGTTGACCTAAATGACTAATGATGATAAATAGAATCCACCTGTGTGTAATCAAGTCTCCGTATAAATGCACCTGCTCTGTGATAGTCTCAGAGGTCCGTTTAAAGT
>JACXGI010002636.1:29813-62477 GCA_016801175.1 Esox masquinongy
AGCTTTAAACATCCCAAGGAGCACTGTGCAAGCGATAATATTGAAATGGAAGGAGTATCAGACCACTGCAAATCTACGAAGACCCGGCCGTCCCTCTAAACTTTCAGCTCATACAAGGAGAAGACTGATCAGAGATGCAGCCAAGAGGCCCATGATCACTCTGGATGAACTGCAGAGATCTACAGCTGAGGTGGGAGACGTATACTGTCGTATACTGCACAAATCTGGCCTTTATGGAAGAGTGGCAAGAAGAAAGCCATTTCTTAAAGATATCCATAAAAAGTCTCGTTTAAAGTTTGCCACAAGCCACCTGGGAGACACACCAAACATGTGGAAGAAGGTGCTCTGGTCAGATGAAACCAAAATCGAAATTTTTGGCAACAATGCAAAACGTTATGTTTGGCGTAAAAGCAACACATCTCATCACCCTGAACACACCATCCCCACTGTCAAACATGGTGGTGGCAGCATCATGGCTTTTCTTCAGCAGGGACAGGGAAGATGGTTAAAATTGATGGGAAGATGGATGGAGCCAAATATAGGACCATTCTGGAACAAAACCTAATGGAGTCTGCAAAAGACCTGAGACTGGGACGGAGATTTGTCTTCCAACAAGACAATGATCCAAAACATAAAGCAAAATCTACAATGGAATGGTTCACAAATAAACATATCCAGGTGTTAGAATTGCCAAGTCAAAGTCCAGACCTGAATCCAATCGAGAATCTGTGGACAGAACTGAAAACTGCTGTTCACAAACGCTCTCCATCCAACCTCACTGAGCTCGAGCTGTTTTGCAAGGAGGAATGGGCAAAAATTTCAGTCTCTCGATGTGCAAAACTGATAGAGACATACCCCAAGCGACTTACAGCTGTAATCGCAGCAAAAGGTGGCGCTACAAAGTATTAACTTAAGGGGGCTGAATAATTTTGCGCGCCCAATTTTTCAGTTTTTTTATTTGTTAAAAAAGTTTGAAATATCCAATAAATTTCGTTCCACTTCATGATTGTGTCCCACTTGTTGTTGATTCTTCACAAAAAATTACAGTTTTATATCTTTATGTTTGAAGCCTGAAATGTGGCAAAAGGTCAAAAAGTTCAAGGGGGCCGAATACTTTCGCAAGGCACTGTATGTTATCTTACAGCATCCATAATTTTACCATCAGCTTTGCATTTATTGAATGAATGAACACACAATTTGCTACATAAAATATACAGGTGTGACACCCTCAACATCCACTGTGCCGGTTTCTAGGTTTCCCTGTTCCATGTCACCTGTATTTTGAGTTCGTAATTTATAATCACCCCTTGTCACACCACTGGCAAAATCATTTGTCAAGTCTTGTTTTTCGTTAAACTATTGCCATTCTGAGTCCTGACCTTTGTTGCCTAGTGCCTTTTTGTAGGTTTTTGATTTTTACTTTAAGTGAACTTCAAGCACTTGCTTCATAAATCCCTGTGTCAAGCACCCTGAATCATTACAAGAGGCCAAGATTAATTTTATAAATGAAGAAAATGCTTATGCCTTACCCCAGTCCATTTAATCCAGTTAAATATATCTATATCATTAATATATCACACAGCTATGATGACAACAGGTAAATTAAATAAATAATGTAGGAGTGTCGTTAAATGATAGAACCTTTTTCAAGAACACATTATGACACAACTACTGTATATAAAGAAACCAGTCAAAGGTTTGTGAGATGGGGAAAGTATGACCAAACTTTTGACTGGTACTGTATGTCATATCGAACTTGTCAATAAAATGTAGTAACTATAAACATCTTACTTTAGACCTAAAATATATTTAGCAGTCACTTTGAACCATGGGTAAAAGAATGCATAAATGATTGGATTAATTAAGGAATTGATAAGTGGAAGAAAACTAATTATAAATGATGTTAAACTGTAACTTGAAAACATAGAAAATAAAAACATTACTGGATTCCAAAAAAATAGATAGTTAAAAACAACAATAGCAAGAGTTTTTGCTGCTTTTCTCTCAGACTTACTTGCCTGTACAGTTTTATCACCAGAAACAGTGGCAGCCCCTTTAGAAAATACCTTTCTGGCCTGTGATCTGGCCACAACAAATATTTTCAAATAAAGTGTTATAATAATAGAACATGGAATACCTATTGAAATCACAAAGTCAGCGATATTAACCCCGAAATGTCCTTCAAGTGAATAACATTCTTCAAAACACCCACTGGGCACCTGCATGTTTACATAGAGTTTTATAAGAATGGCATCATATATGATACAACAACACCAGGTAATGGATATAGAACACATACATCTTGTCATTGTGACTTTTGAGTGGTAAAATAAAGGATCACACACAGCAACATAACGGTCAATAGATATCAGGATTAAATTACCAAGAGAGGAAGTTTCAGATAAAAAAGTGATGTAGAGAACCAACACACAAAAATATTTCCCAAAAATCCAGCATGATTCCAGTATTGCTACAGTCATTGCTGGTATCACAATGAGTCCCACCAGGAGATCTGACACAGCCAGAGAGAGGATGAGCAGGTTGGTTGGAGTGTGGAGCTGCTTGAAGTGAGAGATCGAAATAAATACCAGAACATTCAGAAAGACTATAACTGCTGAAATCATTGACAATAAGATGTACAGTGCAATGTAAATAGCTGTTGAGAGTGAAGCCTTTTTGCAAGAAGAGTTTCTATCTTGAAAACAGTATTGAGCATCTTCATGTTCCTTCATTTGTAATAAAAGGTAAAATGCTGATGTCTTCCTGCTTGGTCCTGTGTGTGACCCTGTCAGGTCAGCCTTCTGACAAACTCTGAGCTCTGCCTCTCTTTATACTGGAGTGTTTGACAGCTGGTCCCCTTCTCAGAGTCTCTCTGCACACGCATGCACGCGCACACACACGCGCACACGCACACACACACACAATTAAAATTATTGGGAAGACAATGATGTAATGATGTAATATCATACGACAATATGGGTGTTGTTTAATTAACGCACGTCTTGTCTTTCAGTATTGAGAAGAGATAACTGTGACTCTAGCCAGACAGGTTGTAAGTGATAATTACAGAGGTTTGGATGATTACATACAATGTACTTCCATGTTTGTAAAAACACAATCAAAGACATCAATGAGCAACACGGTCGCTTGTGCGAAGGAATTATAAACCATTTAACCTATTCACAAATTTGTCTTTCATAGCTAAACAGCTCCCAAATTTGAATACCTCAGTACCTTCACACAGGTCTGTGAAATTGGGTATCAGGCATTAATAATATCCTGTAGTTTCTTGGCACATGCCTGTCAAAATAATCAGTTTACCCACCAGGGGATAATCTGCTCAACTAAATTGTAGAAGAGAAAAACTCCAGCCCATGGTGCTGCGGTTTACCTGCTGCAACCACCAGGGCGATTGTATTAGCATGTCTCCAGCACCCAAATTTAGCATTTTCACAGGCAATGGCCAAACTACCTTGTGACAAACACAAACATTGTCTTGCTTAACCTCCTAAATTTAAGGGAATTCACAAACTTTGATTCATTTTTAGTCCAATAGTGGTGGTCAACCCTAAATCACAACTTTTATGCATATTTTGACAACGTCTGTGGTTCTATTGACATTAAGATTGTTCTATCATCAACAATGTTGGGTGACTTTAGGTCTCTACCCTAACTTCAGTTGGTTTAAAAAAATTTAAATTTAACGTTGATGCTATTGAGAGGAAAACACATTTAGCTTTCATTTAATGTTTGATTGTCCCAAAACTGAATAAGCTCATGAAGAAGTTACCACAGGTGAGACCAGTCTGAATCCAAATTTAACCCTTAGTAATAGGCTACCCTGTTTTAATGGGACTCCGATGACTGGGCTTGTCCGATGTGGAGGCTTTATTTTGATTTCTCCGGAGTTTAGAAAACACACACAACTGTGTCAGCACATGCCTCTCTGCCTCAGGCATCATCCCTTCAAAAGCACAACAATATTATGGTGTTGTGAGGTTCTGTTCTTTTTTGGTTTAGTTTTGGTTTTTTAATGTAGCTTGTTCTGTTTGGTTTTTGTCTTTTGTTCTTAAAACACAACCTGTCCTTTTCCTTATTGTTTCCACCTGTGCCTTGTTTGCTCCCTCGTTGTTTCCCTATTTAAGTTCCTCCTTTCCCAGTGTTTCTGGTTGGTCATTGTTTGTTGTTGCTCTTACTGTTGCCTGTTCCTGACATTTGAGCCTTTTGTTCTTGGTAAAACGTATTAAACTACGTTCACCCTTGA
The DNA here is from genome assembly GCA_016801175.1 of Esox masquinongy. NCBI lineage: Eukaryota > Metazoa > Chordata > Actinopteri > Esociformes > Esocidae > Esox > Esox masquinongy. The sequence goes on from JACXGI010002636.1 coordinate 34,078, forward strand.
CAACATCTGCACTTGTTTCTTGCCTCCATGCCAAACCGTGGCAGGTGTACACATGCCATGCACGAACACATCAATGCACACAGCATTAAATCAAATAAAAAAGGTATAACTTGACAATTTATATCATATTACAATTCATAAATACATAACTTGACAATGCTTTTATAGCGACCTCTGGATGAATATAAAGACATGAACTGTGAACATATTGGTTCAGTCATTTTTGCCGGTTCCGTAACCTCATTACGGAACCACGTGTATGTAAATCACATCTCGAATGGGGATCACAGCAGTCGTCCCACTCAGGGGGTCGAGACCACTGCGCGGTTGTGACTCAGTGAGGAGAGCACCCAGCACATGAATCTGCCTGTTATTAGACATTTCATATCGGAAACATGCATGTACTTGTGACGACAGACAACAGGATAGCGGTGATATATGTCAACACATGGGTACACTCCGCTACTTCCACTATTGACCTCGGACTCCACGATTAAGCAATGCACATTTGATTGGCCACTTTGGGTAACCAATCTTTTCAGTTATTGTAACATGGTTGCAGATCGACTGTCCAGGGCAACACCCCTGTCTTGGGAGAGTATTTTGGAAACGTTTCGGCAAGGTCGACATAGAGTAGGGCGGTCCTTAGTGGCATGTAAAAATATGACTTTGAATTTGAAATAAGGCACCCTTGCATTTGATGGATTTTGGTATAAAAGTAATATAAAAAATATTTGTGGAGATTCAACGTGTTTTAGAGATTGCTACCAGACGTGACGTCTATCAAAAAGACAGAAAGTACAGAAATACACTGTAGTTTTGTATGCACACATTCAACAACATTTTCTTGTGGTTTAAGCTATTTATCTTATCTTACACACTATCACGCACAGGTATTGGTCAAAACAAAAAAATCTTTGTTTCAGTTTAATGTGTTACTGCATACATCCGCTAGGCCAGGGGTGTCAAACCGGTGCCATGGAGGGCCGAGTGTCTGCAGGTTTTTGGTTTTTCCTATAAATTGGTTCCCAGTTTAGACCTAAACAACCAGATGAGGGTAGAAACTAACCAATTAGTGACCTAATTAATCAATCAAGTACAAGGTGAGAGTGAAAACCTGCAGACACTTGGCCCTCCACGGAACTGGTTTGACACCTGTGCCCTAGGCCAATAGGCTTCATTTCACTCATGTGGTAGCAAACCCTAAATGTTGTCATATAATCTTCATTTTGTTTCAGAATTGGTGCCCCATGGTGAAATCAGACTTTCACAAATAAGGACCACCCTAACATTAATCGTTGTGAATACATATACTGTCTACTGCATGCAGGCAGTTAGTCACCTGTGGCTGAAAGTTTGCACCAGAGAGGTCCAATCTGTCAGCTCCAACCTGACCCGCTCTCTGTCTGCTTAGACATGCCAGCCCAGGATGGGAATCTATGTTAGCAGTGGTTATCACGCTGGATTGCAGAGGCTATGTTCATGTCATAACAAATGGTTAACCAAGAGCAGTATATGTGCTGCAGTGACTTTACTTCAGATGTTTGTGTGGTTCTACTTCCCCAAGTCTAGATTATAGAGTCGGTTGGGAGAAAAACTGGGTTTGTACGAGGGCTTCTGTTAGATGGCTATTGCCGGCTTTTGGTAAAATTATTTTCTGCGAGTTTCCAAAACGTTCAAACTGCTCGCAAAGTCCTCAAAATGGACTTGAGTGAAGTGTAGAGTGTATATGTCGGAGGTACTTATGCTATTATTTAGGACTGCTGACCAACAAAAAAATGATTACAAACTAACTAGCTGGTGCATGTAAACCATAATCTCCCCTAAAAATACTGTTTCTAGTTAGGTCTATGAAATTGCTTGTTTACCTGGGACAGCTGGCCAGAAAAAAAGGTTAAGATTGATGTTCTTCTCTGATATTAAAAAACATCACAACAACATCATATTTTTAAGTTACATAACTAGCATGATGTTATCATCTAATAATTTCTATACTCCTAATTTTTTTGACCGTTTTCATTGTCGGTGATGTTTGGATCCAGTATGTTATACCAAAGAAAACAGAGCACTCATCGTCTCACGTTGTGCATTTTCCACCAGCTCTGTTACCAACTCGCAAAATGCTCGGGGCTAACCAAAATGCATCCTAGGCTAGAGCCCCAAAAGCCCAAAAACAAGACGTTGACAAAAAACTGTTACAATAAACTTTGACCAGAAACAAGCAATTGCTCAGAATAAAAAAAAGTACACTATATAGCCAAAAGCATGTGGTCACCTGACCTTCACACCCATATGAGCTTATTAGTATACCATGGGCATTTATATAGAGTTGCCCACCCCCCCCTTGCAGCTATATCACCCACCACTCTTCTGGGAAGTCTTTCCACAAGATTTTGGAATCTCTATTAGTGTTTGTGGACATTCATCCAAAAGAGCATTTGTAATGTCAGACACTGATGTTTGATGAGAAGGCCTGTCCCACAACTACCATTCCAATTCATCCCAAAGGTGCTCGGTGGGGTTAAGTTCAGGTCTCTGTGCAGGCCACTCATGTTCCTCCACACCAACCTCATTGAACCATGTCTTTATGGACCCTGCTTTGTGCACAGGGGCAGAGTCATGCTGGACCAGGAAAGGGCCTTCCCCAAACTTTTACCACAAAGTTGGAAACACCCAAATGTCTTTGTATCCTGTAGCTTTAAGAAGACCCTTCACAGGAACTAAGGGGCCTAGCCAAACCCCTGAAACACAGCTCCAGACCATTATCCTTTCTCAACCATATTTTACAGTAGGCACAATGCATTCCGGTAGGTAGCGTTCTCCTCGCATCTGCCACATCCGACCACAAGTGTGTGATGAAGTCCAGTGGTGGTGCACTTTAAACCACCCCTGCCAATGCTTGGCATTGCGCATGTTGATGTGTGGCTTGCGTACAGCTGCTCAGCCATGGAAACCCATTTCGTGAATCTCCCAATGCACAGTCATTGTGCTGCTGTTGCTTTCAGAGGCAGTTTGGAACTCTGTGGTGAGCGATGCAACAGATGATAATCAATTTTTACACACTACGCACTTCTGCACTCAGCAGCCCCGCTCTGTGACTTTGTGTGGTCTACTACTTTGTGGCTGGGCTGTTGTTGCTCCTAGATGCTTCCACTTTACAATTATAGCACTTACAGTTGACCGGGGCAGATGTAGGGCAGCAATTTCCTGAACTGACTTGGCAAAGGTGACATCCAATGACAGTTTTAAAGCAACTGAGCTCTTCAGTATGACCCATTGTATTGCTATTGTTTGTCTATGGGGATTCCATGGTTACGTGCTGGAGTTTATGCACCTGTGAGCAATGGGTGTGGCTGAAACTCCCTTACTCAATAATTAGTAGAGTTGTCAACATACTATTGGTCACCTTTTTATACATACATTATCTGTCATACCATTCAGAAATTTGTGCTAGTTTGCAAAAACTGGGTAGATGCTGGGCCTCGCGATGTACACGCGCCACCATCTTGGTCACAGTGATGATCCTCGATGCATGTGGCAGGGCATCCAAGCCATCACAGACTACCGGCCAAATAACCCCGCAGCCAGCGATGTCCCCATCACCGTAGAGTTAAACAGGTTCTACGCTCGATTCGACAGGGACAACGAAGAGCCAGCCGTCAAGGGTGAACTCTTCAGCTTTGAGCCCCCCGGACGCCCCCCCCGAAGTGTCGTCTGCACTGAGCAGGGCGAATGCACGCAAGGCCGCTGGTCCCGATGGCGTCCCCGGGCGTGTGCTCAGAGCATGTGCTGGTCAGCTGGTCGAGGTCTTCACTGACATTTTCAACCTGTCACTGGCCCAGGCGGTGGTCCCCACGTGCTTCACGACCGCAACCATTGTGCCGCTGCCGAAGCAGTCTTCTGCATCTAGCCTGAATGGCTTTCGACCTGTCACACTCGCCCCCCAACGATCATGAAGTGCTTTGAAAGACTAGTTCTGGCCCACCTAAAGTCCTGCCTCCCCCCAACACTGGATCCAAAAAAGCGTGGTAGCGCCTGTACTTCTTGAGGAGGCTGAAGAAGGCCCGTCTGTCCTCCAAGATCCTTGTGAACTTCTACCGCTGCACAATCGAGAGCATCCTGACTAACTGCACCACAGTGTGGTTTGGTGGTTGCTCTGTAGCCGACCGGAAGGCCCTGCAACGGGTGGTGGAAACCGCCCAGCACATCACTGGTTCCCAGCTCCCAGCCACTGAAGACCGGCACATTTAGAATTGCCATATGCAATGTATTTGCATTAATTGCACACCTATTCTTTCGACTTGTATATACATTTACACGTACATTTTTCTGCACTCCTCTATTTGTACTTCTGGTTAGACGCAAACGGCATTTCCTTGTATTGTCCTTGTACTGTTCAATGACAATAAATATATATATTTTTGCTTTATATATTTCTTCATTCTTACTACGTAGATGTCGTGTCCCATGTCTGCATGATGAATTAACTTTGAACTTCTGGATTTCCTTTGTATCAATGTCGACTTCGGCCCTGCTCATTTGCCTGCTTGTGGATCTTGAGTTAATTAAATTCTATCCGCTCTACAATTGGGACAATACCTCTGCCTCTCCTGAGTCATTTTGTGGGAGAATCAATGGAGCAACTTTGCCAAAGAGATGTAAAATTTATGCGAGAAACATTTTATACTTAGAAGAGGACTAAAGACGAATGCAATTCGATCAAGTTACCGAGTTCAACCCGTGGAAACAAGACAGATTGTAATTAATACTTCCGATTGCTATGTTATAAAACACAAAGTACACATTGCCTCCGGATATTCTGGGCAAGGGTTGGGGATTAACGGGTTCACCATTGCCCCCCTTTAGCTGCTGTCCAAGCTTCTATTTGGTCAATTCATCACCTCTGTATTATGGTTAGAACAAATAAGGCTCTATCCCCCTGAAAAATTTTAATTCTGCTCATCATCAGTCAGACATATATGGATTTTCCTTTCTTTCTCAAGCAAATAAAGTTTGTCCGAGGTGAATATCAAAGACAAAATAGGTAACTAGCTTTCTAGCTAGCGAATACTAACTTTCGTTTACTGTGATGTATACACTTAATCTTCCCGAACAAATGCATGAATTGATACAACTGTGAACAAAACTGACAGGTAAACACAGTAAGTACCTGTTTATTTGAAATCATATTGCGAAAACAACAACATTGTCATATTCTTTGATGTAAACAACATGACTTTTGTCTCAGTTTGGAGTATTTTAGAGTAGTTTTGCAATGCAGCTTTGTGCTAGGGGTACGTACGGTTTCCATTCATAAATTTGTACGATGCTAATAACACTAATTACTGACTGAGACAGAGTTGAATAATGGATTGTTTTAAAAAATCACTATGTGCCTGAAGGACAAACTCCTTCAGGAAAGGGGAACAGTCAGTGAAATATGATTTTTGGATGAACTATCCCTTTAACACTAAAATGCAGACCAACCATAATATTGTCAGCTGTAAAATAGGGATGGTTAAACTCAAATATGTATACTTAAGTATTACTAAAACATGACAGACATGAAGTCAGGATGGAGATAAAATGTGTCCTGTTTCATTCGTACGATTCATATAATTCATATGATTCATTGAATCATATGATAAAAATGCTGGGGGTTGAGGCAGTTCAGATTATACAGTTGTGCTCAAAGTTTGCATACCCTTGGAGGATTGGTAATATATGTACCATTTGTAAAGAAAACATGAGTGAGCAGGCAAAACACATTTCCTATGGGATTCACATTCAACTGTAGGTCATAACAGAATGGTACAATCATAAAACAAAACATGGTAAGACATTGTGCTGGAGATACAAATGAATAGTGTAGAAAACTTTTTCTGTTTTTTTCACATTTTTACAAAAAATGCTATGTCCAACATTATTCATACCCCTTGAAATTGTTGCAAATTTTGAGAAAATGCAAGTTTCTATACCATTTAAAATGGTCTTGTAATTTCCAACTGCAAGTCATGGCTAAGAACATAAATAGTTATGTTATTCATTTGTATCTCCAGCGCAATGTCTTACCGTGTTTTGTCACTTGTTTATGTCATTTCCAGCCAGAAAAAACCTATTGGTCAAATAAAAATTCACTATGGCTCAAAGTTTGGCATGGGTATGAATACTTTTGGGCTTAACTGTATATAATAGAACTACCACAGACTAGTAAATACAACTAAGAATGAAAACTGAGTTTTACTGAACTCAAGTATAAATTTTCATTGCCATTTTCACCTGTGTGCGTCACCTTGTGTGTCTGTAACAAGGCCAAACATTCAAGGTTATGTAAACTTCTGATCAGGGCCATTTGGGTGATTTCTGTTATCATTATGATTTAAAAAGGAGCCAAACAACTATGTGATAATAATAGGATTCATATGATCACTATCCTTAAAGTTTTTTTGCTTGATCAGTCATATTTTCAAAATCAATGCCAAAATCTCACAATTTCTGCCAGGGTATGCAAACTTATGAGCACAACTGTATATCTACTGTCATGCCGTTACTCGGACCTTTGACCAATACATTTTTCACAGATCATCTGATTAGTCAACAAATGAATGAGAAGAAATAAAGATGAGAACTGAGCTGCATTTATACATTCAGACACAGTTTTTACAAATGATCCACTAGAGGGTGGTGTTAAACAACATATAAACAGATTTAAAACGTCCTCATTTGTAAATCCTATTCATCATTATTTATAACAGAACTACCACAGACTGGCAAATGCAAACTGAGTTTTATTACTCAAGTATAAATATTAATGTTTTCCACAAGTCAATCCAATCTTATCTATTCAAATCACTGTATCTGCCCCTCATGTAACAATGACTAGAGGTTACTGAGATAATATCAGACTGTATTATTGTACATCATAACTATTTTGAACCAATGTCTGTTAAACTATTAAATAAAAACAGAAACAATTGATTGCTATTGTCTTATCTTGAGACATAAAATATGCTTGGTTGTCATTTTAAACCATGGATAAAAGAAAGCATAAATTATTGGATTAACAAAGGAACTCAAAAGTGGCAGATAGCTGATGATACAAGATGTAACATTGTAGTTTGTAAAGAAATAAATGTAAAAAAATGGATTCCAAAACATTAGATAGTTGAAAACAACAATACCTAGAGTTTTTGCTGCTTTTCTTTCAGACTTACTTGCCTGTACAGTTTTAACACCAGACACAGTGGCAGCCCCTTTAGAAATGATCTGTCTGGCCTGTGATCTGGCCACAACAAATATTTTCAAATAAAGTGTTATGATAATAGAAAACGGGACAATCACTGTAAATACAAAGTCAAAGATGCTAGCCCAGAGGTCTCCATCACGTAAATAACATTCTTCAAAACACCTACTGGGTACCTGTACATTTACATATGTTTTCATAAGAGCAACATCATATATAATACAAAAACACCAGGTCATCAAAATGCAACATTTAATTCTTGTAATTGTTATTTTCAGATGGTACATTAAGGGATCACACACAGCAACATAACGGTCAATAGATATCAAAACCAAATTGCCAAGAGATGAAGAAGCACATAAGAAAATGGTGTTGAGAAGCAACGCACAGAAATGTTCCCAAAGTACCCAGCATGATTCCATTATTGCTACAGTGATTGCTGGTATCACAATTAGTCCCACCAGGAGATCTGACACAGCCAGAGAGAGGATGAGCAGGTTGGTTGGAGTGTGGAGATGCTTGAAATAAGAGACGGAGATGATCACCAGTAGGTTCAAAAATACTGTAACCGCTGAAATCAATGAAAAAAATATGTAGACTGTTATATGAATTAGAGGTTGAGAGTGAATATTTTCTGCAAGAAGAGTTTCCATCCTGAAAACAGTATTGATCATCTTCATGTTCCTTCATTTATAATAAAGGGTAAAATGCTGATGTCCTCTTTCTTGGTCCTGTGTGTGACCCTGTCAGCTCAGCCTTCTTAGCTCTGCCTCTCTTTTTATCCCTGATTCACACACAGACACTCCCCTCTTAGAACCTCTTTGGGAGTGCGTGCGCACACACACACACACACACACACACATACACACACATACACACATAGATGTAGCATTAATCGGATTGTTGTTGACTGAAATCCGTTTTGTCTGAAATCTGTACTCAGTACACTCACATTCACTCATTCATACATAAAATCAACAGACTTCAACACAACAAACACCCGCACACTCGCACACACAACAGACAACACACGATGCTGCTCTATCACAACTCTCCTTTCTGTTTGTTTTTTATCTGTTCCGTGTTCATGAAGTGAGTTCTGTGAATCTTTCTCCTACCAGGACTCTGGAGTAGTTATACCTTCATCTAAAGCAACACCTCTTTCAAGACCACCACCAGTTGGTGGAGCCCTGTTGCATAGTGAATATCTTGCAGCTCTGTTGCTTTGTTGCATCGTTGCCATGTTCACTAATGTTCTGTAGACACTGCAGGCCTATGAATGACCAGAAATTGAACGGGGGCTAATGACTTTAAAAAGGGGCTAATACAGTGAGGAAAAAAATTATTTGATCCCCTGCTGATTTTGTACGTTTGCCCACTGACAAAGAAATGATCAGTCTATAATTTTAATGGTAGGTTTATTTGAACAGTGAGAGACAGAATGACAACAAAAAAATCCAGAAAAACGCATGTCAAAAATGTTATAAAGGTCTGTGCATGGTACTGTTGGTGAGGTAGCTAGGGCCTCCATAAACTGAGCATTGGTACCCTCATTAATGTACCTTTTCTTAACAGAAAAATAGTTTACTTGAACATCTGGGGTGATCGGTGATTCAAAAAAGATAGAGAAATGATGAGACAGGCCCAAGTCTTTATTTTAACTATGACAGAGGAAATATCGAGACCTTTAGACATAACCAAATGTGGCCTTGAGTGTGCGTATTGTCCATATTATTATGAATGTGGATGTTAAATGCCACTGTTATAATAAACAAGTTATAATCAACAGATATAACAGAGGTGTTCAGCAAAATCATCAATAAAACTTGTATAGTATCGTGGACGTCTGTAAATGGTCAAAAGCAAGCTTTGGGAGCACCCTTCATTGTAAAACAGAGGTATTGAAAAGAAATAAAAATGCCAAGTGCATTTTCTTTGCACTGGAATGTGTCTTTATATAGGGCAGCCACTCCTCCTCCTTTCACATTTTTTGGGTGCTGTCTGGTTGAGAACAGTAGCACTACAGTCTTCTGGTAGCCACGTTTCAGTGAGAAACGTAAAATCTAGGTTGTACATTTTATAATGTCATTTACCAAGAATGATTTGTTGGCGAGAGATCTGATATTAAGTAAAGCCAGCTTAATAGAGAAAATAGGGGTTCCTGGACTAGTAGGTTGACGTGTTATAGATAACAAATTAGACAGGTTTGCTTAGAATAGAATAACACTTTATTAAACCCCAAGGGGAAATTCAGTTGTTAAAGCAGCAGCAACATTTCCAATCAATATATCAATAAAATACAATATAAAAACAGTGTACATAACTACGGATACAAAGAAATGTTCAAACAGTGAACCAATGAAGGTGGTGATATATTTATATAAATAGGATAAGTGTTAGGCATTAACACTTGGGGGGGGTAATGATAGGGGGTTAGTGTTTGGGGGTCACTGGCTGGAGGTGGGGGAGGTGGAGGCATTAGGGTCACGGGTGCAGACATTGTACAATCTGATGGTGCCGGAACAGAGGAATGCCTGCGGCGCTCCGTGGTGCAGCGTGGAGGGATGAGTCTACGGCTGAAGGTGCTCCTCATCAGCCACAGCTCATCATGGGGGAGATGAGAGGGGTTCTCCAGGATGGCATTGAGCTTCGCCCTCATCCTCCTCGACGCCACCATCTCCAGGTTGTCCAGTTCAACAACAACAACAGAGCTGGCCTTCCTCACCAGCTTGTTTAGCCTGCTGGCATCGCAGGCTCTGATGCCACCACCCTCACACACAATGACAAAGAAGAGTGCACTGGCTACCATATTGATAGAACATGTGCACTAGCCTATTGCACACGTTGAACGACTGGAGTCTCCTCAGAAAGAACAACTTTGTCCTTGTAGAGGGCCTCTGTGTTGCTAGACCAGTCCAGTTTGTTGTTGAGATGCACTCACAGGAACCTGTATGAGTCCACCATCTCAATCACCTTATATATATATCAGGAGGATAATGCGATCATATACATAACACTATACATAGCGGAAGTATAAAACGAGTACTGTAGACTAGCAGCAATATTGGGAGTAGTATTGAATATTGTAGAAATGGCAACTATGGCAGTAGCTACATAAAAAAAAAACTAGCATCAATCTGAAAAATTCTAATGTCCATTAAAGTACAAGAAAGGGCATCAGAGCATCCTGAATGTTCATGTGTGATCAATATAATTATAGATCAGTGCTACTGATTGAGGAGCCTTATGGCCTGAGGGAAAAAAACTGTTTGTGAGTCTGGAAGTGCAAGCTCCAATGCTCCGGTAGTGTCTGCCAGACGGCTGTGCTCTTTGATAATGTTCTGTGCTTCCCTAAGGCATCGTGTATGGTAGATGCTTTGCACGAAGGGGAGATGGCAGCCGTTGATGCACTCCGCAGACTTTACCACCTTCTGGAGGGTCTTGCGATCTGTAGTGGAGCAGCTGCTGTACCAGGCAGTAATGCAGCCTGAGAGGATGCTTTCAGTTTTGTACCTGAGGAAGTTGGTGAGAGCTTTTGCAGACATGCCAAATTTCTTGAGTCTCCTCAGGAAATATAGTTGTTTTTGGGCAGTTTTCACTGCCGAGTTTGCTTGTCTGGACCAGGTAAAGCCATCATTGATGAACACACCGAGAAACTTGAATTCGGAGACTCTCTCCACTTCAGCTCCATCAATGTTTATGGGGGCATGACCCACACATAGGATCTCCTCCGCTGTGGTTTACATTTCAGTGCTTACCAACTTGTTTTATGTAAACCTGGGAATATTTCAATTCGTCCTCAAATATGCATGTTCTTCTTCAGGAGCAGCAACTGATCAGCATACTCAGAGGTGAGTGCCCTTCTCTGAGCAGTGATTATGTCACCAGCAGTGGAAAATATTCTTTCTGCAGATACACTAGTCCCCAGGACCCACAGATACTTTTGATCCAACTTGGCAAGGAGTGGGTACCCTTGTGCCTCTCGGTATTGCCTGATCTCTTTTTCAGCTATGGAAGTAACCGACACCAATGGTGTCCTGGTGCTCTTGATTGTCTGCCAGAGGAGGTCAGCAAGGACAGATTCCTTTTCTTTGGTGTGTGTGAAGTGAAAGGATCTGTCCCATTCTCACTGATGTCTAGCCATTCTGCAGCACTCGGCTCAGGGATTCTTTCCTTGTCTGTAGCGCTCTCTTGAAAATTACTCTCTATTTCCAAGTCTGCATCCTTTTGTAAGAAAATTAACAGTGGCACACCTTTCTCATTATTATTTAATTTAAACATCTTCCCCTCAAGTCAAACATATCTATAAATTAAAAAATTTCTTGCATTACTTTTTGCATATGGATCAGGTATATATGGAGCATGGCATCTCTAGCAGTAGTCTGGTTTAACGGCACATCAACACAAAACTGAAACTAAGAATTCAGATGACCTACTGTTTGTAAGATGTAATTACCTTCAGGGCAGCAGCCTTTGACACAACTTTGGCATACGTCTCCTGCATATCTTGTGGTGATAGGAAGAGCTGAGATTTAAATCTGGGACCTAAGGCTGATGTGATGTACATGTAGTTCTCCCCTACATAGAGTCATGTCTCTTTGATAGGTCTCGATGGATGCTACTCTTTATCTCTCTGACAAGCGGGGCATCCTCAATGGTGCTGATTGTGTCACTCAAAAGTTTGGCATAAGGTGGAGCAATGACCGATATTGTTAGGCTCTTCTCCTCGCACATGTTGTTTGTTGCCACCAGCATTGGCTTGAGGGCTTGCATAACCTCTTCTACATTTGAGACATCTGTCTCAGTTAGGGTGCAGCCAGTGACACTCTTTCTCACCTTAAATGAAAGAAGAGGGCAGAAGAGGGCTCTTGGTCTTTCCAGCACGACAATGACCCTAAGCACAAGGCCAAGTTGACCCTCCAGTAGTTACAGCAGAAAAAGGTAAAGGTTCTGGAGTGGCCATCACAGTCTCCCGACCTTAATATTACCGATCCACAATGGGGAGATCTCAAACATGCGGTTCATGCAAGACGACCAAAGACTTTGTATGACCTGGAGGTATTTTGCCAAGACGAATGGGCAGCTATACCACCTGCAAGAATTCAGGGCCTCATAGACAACAATTACAAAAGTCTGCATGCTGCCATTGATGCTAAAGGGGGCAATACACCGTATTAAAGACTAAGGGTATGCAGACTTTTGAACAGGGGTCAGTTCATTTTTTTCATTGTTGCCATGTTTTGTTTTATGATTGCGCCATGCTGTTATAACCTACAGTTGAAAATGAATCCCATAATAAATAAAAGAAATGTCTTTTGCCTGCTCATTCATGTTTTCTTTAAAAATGGTACATATATTACTAATTCTCCAATGGTATGCAAACTTTTGACTGTAAATTTTGGCGGGGAGTCCGTTTAGAGTGCCTGCATGTTTATAAAAATATCAATATTTGGCGCCAGTGTATCGATAATGTATTGCAAAAGGATATAATACGATATAGCCCCGTGTCGATATTTTGTCCCACCCCTAGTACAGAATGCAGTTGCTTGTCTTTTAACTGGAAAAAGAAAGCGTGAACACTTAACACCAGTCTTGGCCTCCCTCCATTGGCTTCCGGTCCATTTTAGGATTGATTTTAAGATTTTATTGCTTGTTTTCAAGGTTTAAATGGGTTGGCGCCACCTTATTTGGCTGAACTCTTACACCACCATTCTCCAGTTAGAGCACTGAGGTCCACCAACCAGATGGTCTTGGATGTCCCAAGATCCTGGCACTAAAATGGAGGGGATCGAGCCAGGTGCGGTGGGTGCCCCCATCCTCTGGAATAGCTTACCTCTGCACATTAGAGCTGCGTGGACTCTACAAACTTTTAAGTTACTGCTGAAGATGCACCTTTTCGCTCTTAGCTGACCTTGGCACCAGATGATTTTACTGTACTGCTGTTGTTTTTCTTTTCTTTTTTATTTGTTACTCACTTTGCATTTGCTTATTCATGTATTTGATATTTTGTCCTGTTCAGCATTTTAAATGTGCCATATAAATAAAGTTTACATTGACATTAACACTGAAGGAAAGGCCTACTTGAGAGAGTTGTCTTAACATCCCAACAGGAGTTGGCGTTCCAACTCCTCAAGAGGGTACTGACCACGGAGCCTGTCCTGTGTGCCGTTCATCCTGCAGACAGACACCTCACTGACCGGGTGCAGTGTTGTCCCAGGGGCGGGATGGCTGTGAGCATCCTGTCCTCTACGGCAGTGAAACGCTCAACCCCACCAATACCAGGCAGGCGGCCGTGGAGAGCGATGCACTCACAACCCGCTGCGCTACTACCTCCTGGGGCGGCACTTCACCCTGGTGACCAACCACTTGCCTCTGCAGTGGATGGCCCAGACCACGACACCAACGCCCGTGTGACCCGGTGGTTGCTGGCCCTACAGGACTTCTCCTGTACGTGGACGCGGTCTCTCACGACCGCACGCCACTGGGACTGCATGACACTCAGACCAGGCTCAGGTCTTAGCCCCAGGAAGGCAACAGGCGCAGCTGTGCGTCTGGCCACACGTAGGAACGTACAGACACAGCGTGCTGAACAAAGAAGACGTGTAAATGAAATGTGACAGGGAACAAAGTAAAGTCGTTAGTGCAGATAATTCATGTAAGCATAGTCGCGTGACCCCTGAGTCTGGTATGCTACTCATTCACGACCTGTTTGGCTCCTCCAGGCTGTGTGTCTCGGTCCCTACTGTGAATAATGGTGCTGTGGTTGGGGCTGTCCAGGGCAGTTTTGTGTTTGTGTTTATGGGTGTCTGTGTGGGTATGTCTGTGTGTGGGCTGTGTGGGGCTATCTTGTGGGGGGCGGGGTGTATGTGTGAGGGGCTAGGAGGAATCCCTGGCACGTGCACAGATAGACCCCAGAGGTGACTTGAGCCGCTGTCCTTTTCCCTTCAGACTTAACAAGTGCACTTTTTACGCATCGGTCATCGGTGCCTGCATTCAATCAGGAGCATTTTGACAAACTGTGCTGCAGTGTGGGTTAGCGGTTACTCCGATTACGCCGACCGGAAGGCCCTGCAACGGGTGGTTAAAACTGCCCAGCACATCACTGGTGCCCAGCACATCACTGGTGCCCAGCACATCACTGGTGCCCAGCACATCACTGGTGCCCAGCTTCCTGCCATCACAGACCTCCAGCGTAAGCGGTGTCTGTGCAGGGCACGTGGGATCATAAGGGACCCTTCACACCCATGCCACAAACTGTTTGCCCTCCTACCATCAGGCAGGCGGTACAGGTCTCTTCGGTTCCGCACCAGCAGGCTCAGGAACAGTTTCTTCCCATCCACTGTGACCCTGCTGAACTCTGTGATCCATCACTTACCCCACCCCCCCCCGCCTCTCAGGTCCTTGTTGTACTACTCCCTTGCACTACTCCCTTGTATTACTCCCTTGCACTACTCCATTTTACTACTCCCTTGCACTACTCCCTTGTACTACTCCCTTGCACTACTCCCTTGCACTACTCCCTTGCACTACTCCCTTGTACTACTCCCTTGCACTACTCCCTTGTACTACTCCCTTGCACTACTCCCTTGCACTACTCCCTTGTACTACTCCCTTGCACTACTCCCTTGTACTACTCTCTTGCACTACTCCCTTGCACTACTCCCTTGTACTACTCCCTTGCACTACTCCCTTGTACTACTCGGACACTGCTTTGCAAAGCCTGATAATGGAAGTTTTCAGTGGTTACAGGTACGTGTCTACCTCAGGAACCTCACCGCTGTTATCCCTGCATTTCAGTTGCACATACACCTTGCACATTCAGTTTGCCTCTCTGCACATTTAGAATTGCCATCGTACTTGCATTTTTCAGTTGTTACATACACATCTACCTCAGGGACCTCATTGCTGCTTTCTCTGCATCCCGGCTGCACATGCTACATTACTCCTTCAATTTGCCTCTTTTGCTAATCTAGAATTGCCATTTGTCCTGCATTTGGCTTCATTGCACACCCATACATTCCATTTGTAATATACATATACTTAATACTTGTGAATTTTCTGCCCAACTCAATTTGCTCTTCTGGTTAGTTGCTAACTGCATTTTGTTGTACTGTACTTGTACTGTTCAATGACAATAAAGTTGAATCTAATCTAATTGAGGATCTAAACTCAACACTGCAAATTACTTTAGATATGGTTGCACCACTAAAAACAAAATAAATACGCAACAAGAACCTCGCACCCTGGTACACAAATAATACTAGAGCACTCAAGCAAGCCTCTAGAAAACTGGAGCGAAAGTGGCACTCCACCAAGTTGGAAGTATTTAGAATAGCCTTGGATAGACAGTACACTGCAAGATCTAAATTGCCTCACATCTGCTCGATCAGCTTATTTCTCCAACCTGATTGAGGTGAACAAAAACAATCCAACATTTCTCTTTGATACAGTTGCAAAGGTTAACAAAAAAGGAATGCTCAACATGTGAAGTGGGTCTTCACTTCAGCAGTAATGAATATGTGAACTTCTTTGATGAAAAGATCATTACAATTAGAAAATAAATAAAAGACTCCTCCTTAAACAGGTATATTTTCATCTTTTGATGAAAAGATCATCACCCTATCCTCCAGATGTTTACCAAACTCACTAAAAAATAGCGGAAATAAACCCTTTCTTCTCAAAAATCTTAGAAAACGTGTTTCCCAACAACTAAATGCCTTCCTGAAGACAAATAACATTTATGAAATGCTCCAGTCTGGTTTCAGACCCCATCATAGCACTGAGACTGCACTCGTAAAGGCAACAAATTACCTTCTAATGTCCTCAGACCAAGGTTCCACATTTGTTCTGTTGCTTCTTGATTTTAGTGCTGCTTTGACACTATTGATCACTCCCTTCACTTAGAGAGACTGAAAACCCATACTGAGCCACACCGACATGTTCTAGCCTCGTTTAAATCTTATTTATCTGAAAGATCAGTTCGTATGTGTGGATGGCATATCCTCTGACAAATCAAATGTATGTTTTGGTGCTCCTCAAGGCTCGGTTTTGGGCTCATTATTGTTTCCACTATATATGCAGCCTCTGGGTGATCTGGAATCACAATGTCAATATTCACTGTTATGCTGATGGCTCGCAGTTGTATATTTTGATGAAACATGGAAAAGCCCCAAAATTAGCTACTTTGGAAGCATGTGTTTCTTCTTGCTTTTAAACTCAGGAAAAACTGAAATGCTTGTTTTAGGACCCAAGAAACAAAGAGTTTTGTTGGCAGATCTCACTAGTGATGGCCATTCGAGGCTTCATTACCGTTCTTCTAACAGCAGGATATTATGCTAGCAATGCTAACTCAGATTTTCTTTTTCAAAATAAAAGCCATCATTGAAATATATAAGGTAATATAGTTAACAATTTAGTCTGTACATTTTGTTTAATGTCCATTCCAATGTTTTTCTTGTCTGTTCTTTTTCACAGACTACATTGTTAACTATATTGCCTTATACATTTCAATGATGGCTTTTATTGTGATGAAGAAAATCTGAGTGCTGCCAGCATAATATCCTGCTGGTAAAATAACGCTAATGAAGCCTCGAATGGCCAACACTAGATTTCACAGTGAACCTCAATCGTTATATGGTCGTATCCCAAAAAACTGTGAGAAACCTCAGTGTTACCCGCGACCCTGACCTCTCCTTTGATGAACATATAAAATATATCTCAAGAGCTGCTTTTTACCATCTTCGGAACATTGCAAAAATCAGAAACTTTTTATCAAAAACTGATGCAGAAAAACTAATCCATGCTTTTGTTACCTCTAGATTAGATTACTGCAATGCTCTTCTCTCCTGTTACCCTGATAATTCAATAAATAAACATCAATTAGTGCTGCACACGGCTGCTAAAATTTGGACACATTACTCCAGTACTAGCCTCTTTACACTGGCTGCCTGTTAGTGTTAGGGCTGATTTTAAAATTTTATTGTTAACCTATAAATCAATACATGGACTTGCTCTTACTTACCTCGCTGAAATGATCCAGCCATACATACCTACACGTAACCTTAGATCGCAAGATCTTTTAATTGTACCTAGAATTTCTGAACAAACAGCTGGAGACAGGGCTTTCTCTCAATTTGCCAATTAAGGACATAAATGCAGACTCAAGTATCTACTAAAGACTCTTGAAAGTTTTGAAGCTGAAAGGAAAGGCTTGATACTGTCCACCCTTGCTGTCTTGCCTGGTGGGCTCATTGCCACTGGGAATCCCTCACTCCAATGCCATTCGAGGGCGGATTCACTGGCTTGTTGTTGTCTCTCGGTTGCGCCCATCGTGCAATTGGGGTGAACTCTGCTGGCATTACTCGGGCCTCATTTCAGGGTGGTTGCGGTTGGTTGGTATCCGTTTGGTTGATTCTTGGCAATGTGGGTGGATTGACTTCCTGCCTGTTGGGCCCTGTCTGAGGTTACCCCCGGAAAGGGCCACAGTGTCACTGGACCCCCCTGTCTCAGCCCCAAGAGACAGGAGGGTCCAGAGTTTTACGCTGCTATATTATTGTGCTGGGGAGTAGGGTCAGTTCTCCTTCTCCACTGTAAATCCCTGTAAACCTAAGGAATGCACTCTCTAAATTTTCCTTTTCTCCTGCTCCGTTTAAACTTAGGAGGACATGAGGTCTTGGCCCACACCTGAGGAGTACCAGGCTTGAAAGTCCCGTTGCTGTCCCTGTCCAAAGTCCTCCTGGTTGTGTTGCAGATCAAGACGATACCTGACGATTTCAGCTGCCACTGTGCTGACACCTCCCCCTCCCCGTGTTGTCCCTGTCCTTGTCCATCTGGTCATGCTTCCGACCTGGACTAAGTTTAAATAGACTCTGGACTCAGCCCACATGCATTTATTAATTATTACAATTAGGTTTCTTCCTAAATTTCGGCCCCTCTTAGGGCGCTTTTCCTAGCCACTGTGCTTCAACACTGTTGTTGCTTGCTCCTCGGGGGGGTCAGGCTGGGAGTTTTGTAAAAGCACTTTGTGACAACAGCTGATGTAAAAAGGGCTTTATAAATAAATTTGATTGATTGATTGAATCACTGTTGATGTTGAGAGTGGTGTTTTGTGGGTACTATTTAATGAAGCTGCCAGTTGAGGACCTGTGAGGTATCTGTTTTCTCAAAGAAGACACTAATGTATGGGTCCTCTTGCTCTTCTGGTTACAGCCAGTTTGCGCAGTTCTGTGAAGGGAGTAGTACACAGCATTGTATGAGTTTCTAGGCAATTTCTTGCATGGAATAGCTTTCATTTCTCAGAACAAGAATAAACTGATGAGTTTCAGAAGAAAGTTTGTTTCTGGCCATTTTGAGCCTGTAATCACACCCACAATTGCTGATGCTCCAGATACTCAACTAGACTAAAGAGGTCCAGTTTTATTGCTTCTTTAATCAGCACAACAGTTTTCAGCTGTGCTAACAATTTCAAAAGGGTTTTCTAATGATAAATTAGCCTTCTAAAATGATCAACCTGGATTAGAAAACACAATGTACCATTAAATCACAGGACTGATGATTGCTGAAAATGGGCCTCAGTAGGCCTATGTAGATTTTCCATTAATATTTACAATAGTAATTTTCAACATTAACAATGTCTACATTGCATTTCTGATTAACTGGATGTTATTTTAATGGACACAAAATTTTCTTTTGCTCCAAAAACAAGGACATTTCTAAGTGACCCCAAACTTTTGAACGGTAGTGTACAGTTGTGCTCAAAAGTTTGAATACCTTGGAGAATTGGTAATATACCGCTCTGGAAAAAATTAAGAGACCACTCCTATTTTTTCTTAAATCAGCATCTCTACATGTTTGACAGCCATTCCATTCCAGTGTCTGTTAAATTCCAACACAGGCACATCTCATTTTACTTAATGAGGTACTGATTAGGTGATTTCCTGAACCAAATCTAATATCATAAGGAAAAGTATAAAAACCACTGCTGTGATCATCACTATCCTCTAGCAATAGGACCAGCTGGATGGCAAAAACAGTGCAAGTAGTACCTCAAAGGTAATTTGAAAAGAAAAAAAAAAAACTATTCAGCATGACAAAAGAGCTGAAAAGAAAAGCTTTGAGTGAGGAAAAGAAGGGTTCAATTTTGGCTTTACTAGCAGAGGAATGCAGTGAGCGTCAGTCTGCTTCCATACTGAAAATTTCAAAGACGGTGGTTCATAAGAACAAGGTCAAGCAACAGACATTGGTGGAAAACAAAGCTACAGACCGGCAGAGGGTGAAAACGACTGTCCACTGACCGAGATGACCGTCAACTCATTCGAATGTCACTCAACAACCGTAGGATGACATCAAGTGACCTACAAAAAGAATGGCAAACAGCAGCTGGGGTGAAGTGCATGGCGAGGACGGTTCAAAACAGGCTCCTAGGGGCAGGGCTGAAGTCGTGGAAAGCTAGAAAAAAACTTCATTGAGAAGCAAAGAAGAGCCAGGCTAGAATTTACAAAAGACCATAAGGATTGGACTGTAGAGGAATGGAGTCAATCAAGGTGTGGATGGGGGACCATCAGATCAAGACCCTCTCATGGCCAGCTCAATCTCCAGACCTGAACCCCATTGAAAACCTCTGGAATTTGATCAGGAGGAAGATGGATGGTCACAAGCATTCAAACAAAGCCAAGCTACTTGAATTTTTGTGCCAGGAGTGGCATAAAGTCACCCAACAGCAATGTGACAGACTGGTGGAGAGCATGCCAAGACGCATGAAAGCTGTGATTAAAAATCAGGGTTATTCCACCAAATATTGATTTCTGAACTCTTCCTAAGTTAAAACATTTTTGTTGTTGAAAAATGAATATGAATTAGTTTTCTTTGCATTATTTGAGGTCTGAAAACAATGTATCTTTTTTGGTTATTTTGACCAGTTGTTATTTTCTACAAATAAATACTCTAAATGACAACATTTTTATTTGGAATTTGGGAGTAATGTTGTCAGTAGTTTATGGAATAAAACAAAACTGTTCATTTTACTCAAACACATACCTATGAATAGTAAAACCAGAGAAACTGATAATTTTGCAGTGGTCTCTTAATTTTTTCCAGAGCTGTATGTGCTATGTGTAAAAAAACATGAGTGAGCAGGCAAAACACAAGTCTTTTATTTCTTATGTGATTCACATTCACCTGTAGGTCATAACAGATTGGCACAATCGTAAAACAAAACATGGCAACAAAGAAAAAAATTAAATGACCTCTGTTCAAAAGTCTGCATACCCTTAGTTCTTAATACTTGTATTGCCCCCTTTAGCATCAATGACATCAATGACAGCATGCAGTCTTTTGTAATAGTTGTCTATGAGGCCTCGAATTCTTGCAGATGGTATAGCTGCCCATTCGTCTTGGCAAAATGCCTCCAGGTCATGCAAAGTCTTTGGTCGTCTTGCATAAACCACACGTTTGAGATCTCCCCTGAGTGGCTTGATGATATTAAGGTCAGGAGACTGTGATGGCCACTCCAGAACCTTCACCTTTTTCTGCTGGAGTGTCAACTTGGCCTTGTGCTTAGGGCCATTGTCGTGCTGAAAAGTCCAAGAGCATCCCATGCGTAGCTTTTTGTGCAGAAGAATGCAAATTGTCTGCCAGTATTTTCTGATAACATGCTGCATTCATCTTGCCATCAATTTTTACAAGATTCCCCGTGCCTTTAGAGCTCACACACCCCCAAAACATCAGTGATATCCTTTTCCATCTTTATAAAGGTTTCTTCCTAAATTTCGCCTTCTTAGGGAGTTTTTCCTAGCCACTGAAATTCAACACTACTGTTGTTTGCTCCTTGGGGTTTTAAGGCCGGGTGTTTTGTAAAAGCACTTTGTGACAACTGCTGATTTAAAAAGGGCTTTATAAATAAATTTGATTGATTGATTGATTGATAAAGTTCCATTACCTTGTTACGCAGGTCTTTTGATAATTCTTTTCTGCTCCCCATGGCTCAGTATCTAGCCTGCTCAGTACATCCACGGGAGAGCTAACAAACTCATTGACTATTTATACACAGATATTAATTGCAATTTAAAAAGCCACAGGTGTGGGAAATTCACCTTTCATTGCCATTTTCACCTGTGTGTGTCACCTTGTCTGTCTGTAACAAGTCCAAACATTCAAGGGTATGTAAACTTTTGATCAGGGACATTTGGGTGATTTCTGTTATCATTATGATTTAAAAAGGAGCCAAACAACGATGTGATAATAAATGGCTTCATATGATCACTATCCTTAAATAAAATAATTTTTTTTTTAAATATATATATATTTTTTTGCCTGATCATTCATATTTTCAAAACAAAAATATTCACAATTTCTGCACGGGTATGCAAACTTATGAGCACAACTGTAAGTCATCTTGTTGGTCAAGTGGCATTTAGACACGATGAAGAGTAGACCGGAATTAAACTTAGAATGGGTGATTGTCTTGCCCATTTATACCGTTACTTGGACCTCTGACCAATCAATTTTTCACAGCTGATCAGATTAATCAGCAAATGAATCAGGAGAATAAATAAAGATGGGAATTGGGCTGTCTGTATACATCCTGACACAGTTTCACTAATGATCCACTAGAGGGTGATGCTACACAACTTATAAACTGATTCATAACATCCTCAGAATGTATGTTAAAAACACTTAAACACTATTTATCATTATATATTATAGGACTAGTACATACTGTTGGAATATACAACCAACAATCAAATCCCTGTTTTATTAAACACAAGTATACCATTTTATGTCTTCTGCATGTCCTTCCAATCTAATCGATTCAAATGAGTCTGTATCAGCACCTCAAATATCAATGACAAGAGGTTACTGAGATAATTCATGTCAGTCTATTATATTGTACATTCTAACTATAGTAACCCAATGTCTGTTAAACTATTAAATTAAAACAGAAACAATCAATTGCTATCATCTTAACTTGAGAGATAAAAAATGTTTGGTTGCCATTTTAAACCATGGATAAAAGAAAGCATAAATGATTGGATTAATGAAGGAACTCAAAAGTGGCAGATAGCTGATGATAAAAGATGTTAAATTGTAATTTGTATAAAAATAAATATAAAAAAATGGATTCCAAAACATTAGATAGCTGAAAACAACAATGCCTAGAGTTTTTGCTGCTTTTCTTTCAGTCTTATTTGCCTGTACACTTTTGACACCAGTCACAGTGGCAGCCCCTTTAGAAAATACCTGTCTGGCCTGTGATCTGGCCACCACAAATATGTTCAAATAAAGTGTTATGATAATAGAACATGGGACAATCATTGAAAATACAAGGTCCAACATGCTAGCCCAGAATTCTCCATCAAGAAAATAACACTCTTCAAAGCAACTACTGGGTACCTGTATATTTACATATATTTTTATAAGTGAAGCATCATATATCGTACAACAACACCAGGTCATCAATATACAACATTTAATTCTTGTAATTGTTATTCTCATGTGATACATCAAAGGATCACATATAGCAACATAACGGTCAATAGATATCAAAACCAAGTTGCCAAGAGATGAAGATTCGCATAAAAAAATGGTGTAGAGAAGCAATGCACAGAAATATTCCCCAAGTACCCAGCATGGCTCCATTATTGCTACAGTCACTGCTGGTATCACAATGAGTCCCACCAGGAGATCTGACACAGCCAGAGAGAGGATGAGCAGGTTGGTTGGAGTGTGGAGCTGCTTGAAATGAGAGATGGAGATGATCACCAGTAGGTTCAAAAGAACTGTAACAGCTGAAATCAATGAAAAAAATATGTACAGTGTTATATAAATAAAGGTTGATAGTGAATTTTTTCTGCAAGAAGAGTTTGCATCCTGAAAACAGTATTGAGCATCTTCAAGTTCCTCCATTTCTAATAATGGGTAAAATGCTGATGTCCTCTTTCTTGGTCCTGTGTGTGACCCTGTCAGCTCAGCCTCCTGAGCTCTGCCTCTCTTTTTATCCCTGATTTACTGCTGACAGACACTCCCCTCTCAGAACCTCTTTGAGTGTGCGCACACACACACACACACACACACACACAGATAAAACAGATAAATCACTTGAAAAAAGTGTATATTCATGGGATTGATGACTGTTTTGGCTGAAATCAGTACTCTGTACACTCACATTCACTCATACACTCATTCATACATAAAGTCAAAACACATCAACACACATTAACACACACCCGCACATCAACACATGGACACACAGTGCTGCTCTATCACTCGCCTTTCTCTTTGCTGTGCATTTGTTCTGTGTTCATGAAGTGAGTTCTGTGGATCTATCTCCTACCAGGGCCCCAGCAAGACCACCACCATGTTTCGTAGTGGATGGAGGGCAGGATAGTTGACTGGTCGAGTAGGTTTCCTATCTTGCACCTCCGTCACTTTGAGGCGTCGTTGCCATGGTCACTAACTTACTATAGACACCGCAGGCATATGAATGACCAGAAATTGAACGGGGGTTGAAGACTTTAAATAGGGGCTGATTACTGTGTTGTCCAAATTAGACCGGTAGAATCTAAGCCAAGGCACATTGAAGCTCTTCTTGCTGCTTGTGGTGGCCCAACACCTTATTGAGACACTTGTAATGCTTTTTTCCTTAAAACAATCACCTGTTTGTACATGGCGAAAATGTAATATCAACATTTTTTTAGGGCGCGTGGCATCACAGGGTCCCTTCACATCCAGGCCACAAACTGTTTTCCCTCTTACCATCAGGCAGGCGGTAAAGATCTCTTCGTTCCTGCACAAGCAGGCTCAGGAACAGTTTCTGCCCAGCTAATGTAACTTTGCTGAACTCTGTGACCCATCACTAACCATACCCACCTGTCCACTGCTTAGTACTGCCTCTCAGGGACCTTGTTGCACTACTCTCTTTGCACTCTTCACTGTAACTACTGGACTCTGGCACTGCTTTGCAAAGTCTGATAAGGACATTTTCAGTTGTCATTACATGTACAACTGAAAATGTGTACTTGCATTTGCTTTCATTGCACATTTATACAGTTAGGTCTGGAAGTATTTGGAGACTGACACAATTTTCATTATTTTGGCTCTGTCTCGGACACTGCTTTGCAAAGCCTGATAATGGAAGTTTTCAGTGGTTACAGGTACGTGTCTACCTCAGGAACCTCACCGCTGCTATCCCTGCATTTCAGTTGCACATACATCTTGTACATTCAATTTGCCTCTTTGCCCATTTAGTATTGCCACTGTGCTTGCATTTCTTTTACACACGTTCGACACACGTCAACCTCGAGGACTTTAGTGCTGCTACCTCTGCATCCCGGTTGCTCATGATGCCCTACTACATACCTTTATTTGCCTCGTCGCACATCCAGAATGACAATTTTGAAATTGCCATTTGTACCCGAACAACTATTATCCCACTTGTAACATACACTATAACTAATACTTGCAAATTTTCTGCCCTCTTCTATGTGCCTTAATTGCACATTTAGTATTCTGTTTGCACTGTATTTGCCTTGTTTGCAAATCTGCACATTCCATTTGTAATATACATATACTGTACTTAATACTTGTAAATACTTGAAATTTTTCTGCCCTCTATTTGCACTTCTGGTTAGATGCTAACTGCATTTCATTGTACTATACTTGTACTGTTCAATGACAATAAAGTTGAATCTAATCTATTCTTTGACGACAATTCAAAATCTCAGTTTCAACATATGATATGTTGTCTCGGTGATCCCCTCTATTGCATATGGTTTTAAATAACTCGCAGGTCATTGCATTCTTTTGTTATTTACATTTTACGGAACGTCCCAACTATTTTGGAAACAGGATTGTAGTAAAGGTGGTGTTTTGGTCACTTCAAACTTCTGTGTTTACTTATGCAAGTATTCAGACAAGAGCCCACCGACTTGTCATACTATGCTGGTCTGTCAAGTCATGTGCAATTCCTATTGGAGGATACAGTAGCTGGAGTAGGTACACTGATGAGCCAAAACATTATGACCACTCACAGGTGAAGCAAATAGCGTTGATCATCCCCAAACAAGGGCACATGTCAAGACCTGGGTAGATTAGATGGTAAGCAAACAATCAGTTCTTGTAGTCAACATGTTGTATGCATGAGATATGGGCTGGAGTAAAGACCTGAGCAACTTTGACAGGGGCCAAATTGTTATGGCCAGACAACTGGGTCAGAGCATCTCTGAAATGCCAAGGCTTATGCGGTGCTCCCGGTCAGCAGTGGTGAGTACCTACTGACAGTACTCCGAGGAGAGACAAACCACAAACCGGTGACAGGGTGTTGGGCGCACCTGTCTGATCCAAACCGAAAGAAGGTCTACTGTGGCACAAGAGACAGAAAAATGTAATGATGGTTACGGGAGGATTGTGTCACAACACACAGTGCATCTCACCCTGCTGCGTATGGGGCTGTGTAGCTGCAGACCTGTCAGAGTACCCATGATGACCCCTCTCCCTCATTGAAAGCACCTACAAACAGCATGCGAACATCAGAATTAGATCTTGGAGCAGTGGAAGAACCGTCTACATGTTCGCCGTTAGCCTGGGGAGGTGAAGGCACCAGGATGCACTGTGGGAAGACTACAAGCTGGTGGAGGATGTGATGCTCTGGGCAATGTTCTGCTGGGTAATTTTGGGTCTGGGCATTCATGTGAATGTCAGTTTGACACATGCCACCAACTAAAACAGTGTTGCAGACCAGTTATATACCTTCATGGTAATGGTATAATGCGCCTTATATACCTTCATGGTAATGGTATAATGCGCCTTATATACCTTCATGGTAATGGTATAACGCATATAATGTGCCTTGCCACACTGCACAAATTGTTCAGGAATGGTTTGAGGAACATGATGAAGAGTTCAAGGTGTTGCCCTGGCCTCCAAATTCCCCAGATCTCAATCCATTTGAGCATCTGTGGGATGTGCTGGACCAACAAGTCAGATCCATGGTGGCTTCACCTCACAACTTACAGGAGAAGGATGTGCTGCTTATGTCTTTGTGCCAGATACCACAACACACCTTCAGGGAAAGACACCTTCAGGGTTCAACAACATGACATCCTTAGGCTGCTCAGTGTGTAAAGGTGTGTTCTTAGCCATTTCCATGTCCCATTTTGGACCTTTGCATCTTAACGCATTGCAGTAAAACACCCCCAAGCATGCAATGCGTGACACAAAATGACACCCTAGCTGTTTCAGTGGTGGATGGGCTTTTTTTTTAGATAATTAACGCTTTTCATTCTGGGTATTTTCCCCTGACTCGCAACCATGATATGAAATGTCCCCCTAGCTGTTTTAGAGGAGGATTGGGCTTTTTTGAATAATTATTGCATTGCGGAACTATACATGGAAGTCCCGCCTCCTGTCAAAGCAGTAAATCACCTGACGGCTCACAGTCTGTGAAAAGGGATCTTGCTCTGTCTGTGTTAAGTAATTATCAGGCCAGAGGGCTTGACCCAATCCTCGACCAAACCCTGAGAAACACAGCACCCTTGGTCAATAGCATAAAGGATGACACTACACAAATTGAGGAAATGCTTCTTTGGTGCATGAAATATTTCTGGAACATAGTCTTCCACTTTTCTGTCTTCCATTCTACAGCCTACTTCATAAGTCAGGGTGTATCTAGTCACTGGTGTATCGCTCAGTACCAAAGCCATTATTATTCTTTTCCTTATGCGTTCATTATTCACTTACTTTAAAAACCTTTTCATACAAATCTTAAAACAAGTTACAGAAATCTAGGGAAATTAAAAAAAGCTAGTCATTAAACTGTATACACACACACACACACATCCGGGGCAACCTTATGAACCCCCTCCAACCTCCCCCTTGAGAAGCCCAGACCACTTGATGACCCCCTGCGCTTCTTTGGTGCATCAAATATTTCTGAAAGTCAGGGCCACCACGGGTATATCGCTCAGCACCAAAGCCACTATTGTTCTTAGGCAGTCACAAAGATCTTAAAATTCTAGTGAAAATTAAAAGGCTTAAGTCCAACCCAATCTTTAAAGGCTAACCCAAAAAGAGAGAAAATCTACCTCTTATTTTTAGCTTAAATCCTAGTTACCAGACACAAATCCAGGGCAACCTCATAAACCCTTCCAACCTCCCTGAGATGGGCATCCTTGGAAAACTGCTTCAAAGGTCTTACACTCAAACCTACACATCACCCCTCCCTACCTTGAGAACCCCAACAACCAGAGCCCATATTATTGTTCTTAGGCAGTCACTTTCTTGAAACAAAGATCTGGTGTATCGCTCAGTACCAAAGCCACTAATGTGTTGTCAGTCACTTGAAGCAAAGATCTTAAAAATCTAATGGAAATTAAAGTCCAACCCTACCTTTGGCCCACAGGAAACACACAAACCTTATTTATGACACACACACTCCCTGCCCCAAGAGCCCTAAAACCGGACCTCTTCCTCTGAGAAGGCCACAGCCCCCATCACCCAGACCCCCCTTGACCAGCCCCCCTTCCTCTGAGCAGACCAGTCCCCTACCTTTCCCAGGCTCATCTCCCTCCCGTGAGAAACACATTTAAAAAAACCTTATACACCTATGAAAACATATACATAAATCACTTTTATTACCCAAACATCCTGGGTCAACATCATAAAAACCACCCCTCCCTAAAAGACACCTGTGAAGTCCGGAAATGACCCCTTTTAACCTTTTGACATAAACGATAAATTATTAATACAATAATCACTTTTACCTTCCGGTCACACCACTCAAAGGTCAGAGGTCAATCCCTAAAGCCATAAATCAGACATTGAACATACGAAAGTGTAACAAAGTGTTTACTATCCCTCTCTCTGATAAGTTTCAGAAGAAAGTTATTTTCTGTTAGGCCATTTTTAGCCTGTAATCAAACCCACAATTGCTGATGCTCCAGATACTTACTTATTTTAGTTGAGTAGAAGGCCAGTTTTATTGCCTTCTACAGCACTGCCTTCAACAGCACTGCCTTCAACAGTGCTAAAAACACAGTGCTAAAAGCACAGCTAAAAACACAACAGTTTTTAGCTGTGCTAACATAATTGGAAAGGGGTTTTTCTAATCATCAATTAGCCTTTTAAAATTATAAACTTGGATTAGCGAACACAATGTGCTATT
>JACXGI010002637.1:0-13145 GCA_016801175.1 Esox masquinongy
AATGAGTACAGAGACTAGCAGAGTAACGTCATGACAGATTGTTCTGATTGTGCATTTCAAGTTTCAAGCTTATATTCTCTTCCAACAGTACAGATGACGGAATTAGCATTTGCAGAATGTACATACAAGGAATAGTCGCCACTATGGGGTAGTCTAAAAATGCAAGGTTGCACTCAGATGGCTCCAAGAGGCACAGAGACTCATAGAAAAGAAATTTACATTCATTGAACTATTTATAAATTACCACACCTTTTGTTTACAGTCCCCCTATTGCATGCAGGAATTTCTTTAGCTTTGTTTTATATACTGGGAAATCAAGCTGATAACCAATAGAGAAAATAAAAAAGTACTAAAGAAAGGGCGCCTCTGTTGGTGTATCTTCTTGCCCATTTCAGGCAGGAGGTGGAGTGGCCTTTACACTGCTGGAAGTGGACATTGACGAAAGTAATATGGCAAAAAACAACTAAGAATCCTTAGAGGGCATGGCATATGTCGTCAATTAATGTGGAATACTGAATTTACAGTTGTTATTATCATAATTTGAAGGGGGCACTTTATCCTTCTCTTCCTGCTGTCATAAACTTCAAAAATGATCCTGAGTAGAGATAAGAAATACCAGACTTGTCTCAGAAGGATGACGTAGACTATTTTACGTAAATTTTAGGCAGGGGATTTCGTAAGATATATTACGTGCAGTAAAATAACGTTAGAGTCAGAATGGAGAAAAAAAACCTGTAACTGTGGTTTGAACCAGGGACATTCCACATTCTAGACAGGCACGCTACCCACTACTCCACTGAGGGACCTGTAATTGGTCTTGGCGAGTGGTGTTGTCACAATATAAATATGTTTGAAGTGATTTTCTTTCTAATCCTAACCCGGACCATAACCCTAACCTTAACCCCAGTGCTGTGATACCTAACCTTAACCCTAACCTGAACCCCAGAGCTGTGAGACGTAACCCTAACCAAACCTTAACCTAACCTTTTTTGTTTCCTAACCGTAGCCCAAACCTTAACCCGGTGCTGTGAGATCTAACCTTTCCCCAAACCCCAGTGTTGTGATGCCTAATGTTTAACGTAACGTTAACGATAAAATGCTTTTATAACATATTCCAGCAACCTTGCTGTTGCTGTTACTCATCCAGAATCACCATGTTTAGTGTGGAGCAATGGGTAAGGTGACTGCCTCCTCAACCCAACGTTGCTGGTTTGAAACTCTGTTCAAACATCTTGTTAAAAAATCGTCTTTCATAGCGTTCGTACATATCATACGTTTGTCTGGCGTTCGTATGTTATTTTACGTTTTAATAGCGCTCATAACATTTGATACGTTGTAGTAGCGTTCGTAAGATATGTTACGTTTTAATATTTTCATTATGTATCATACGTTTTGGTGGTGCATTGTAATGTAACCTAACGTAACGTCACATATCATATGAAATTGGGTGCCATGGATTTTCGTAAAGAAGTCTACGTAGGTTCCTGAGACCAGGTTGCAAATACATATAATATACAGCTCTGGAAAAAATTAACAGACCACTGCACCTTATTCTTACCTTTCCAAAAAAGTTGAAAAGGAAAGTTTTGAGTGAGGAACAGAAGTGCTGAATTTGCAGTGGTCTCTTAATTTTAACCCTTCTGTTCCTCACTTAAAACCTTCCTTTTCCACTTTTTTGGAAAGGAAAGAAAAAGGTGCAGTGGTCTCTTAATTTTTTCCGGAGATGTATGACACTAATTATAGTAATTAATAAAGTCTATTCAAAATGCTTTCACATTAAACAATTATAATTCCTCAAGTTCAAGTTTTTAATGTACTCTTTGGACCTTGTAACACTAACGAGTCACATGACACCAGGGAAGGAAAATGGCTAATTGGGCCCAATTTGGACATTTTCACTTAGGGCTGTACTACTTTTGTTGCCAGGGGTTTAGACATTAATGGCTGTGTGTTGTGTTATTTTGAGGGGACAGCAATTTTACACTGTTATACAAGCTGTACACTCACTACTTTACATTGTGGCAAAGCGTAATTTCATAAGTGTTGTCACATGAAAAGATATAATCTAAAATATTTACAAAAATGTGACGGGTGTACTCACTTTTGTGAGATACTGTACATAACAGTGTGAACAAGCAGCAATTGGTAGAGTTATTGAATATTATAGATACATATGAGTGCAATAAGCTTATGAATGGTGGCTGAGCACATTACAACTATGTAGTGAGAATTAAGAAGAAAAATTTTCACACAGCAAAAATATAGCAAGAGGATAAAGTATAATATACATAACACTGTACATAGCAGCTGTTAAAAAAGAGTACTGTAAAGTAGCAGCAATATTGGTAGTAGTATTGAATATTGTAGATATGGAAGGTATGGCAGTAATATACATAAAAAAGAAACCAGGCAAGCCTAGTTCAGCCGGCCCGCAATAGAAAGTGTCACCATCACAAAAATGAACCCGGGTCACCCAGGTGAAAGGCTGTGTCGTTAACCACTAAACCACGGAGCTGTGCATTTGCCAGGTGTCAGTAGAGCCTCTTGTCTCTATCCTGAACAAATCCTCTTTTGCCACTGGCCGTTTTAATAGTTAATTAGCCATTTGTGAATGACATTGATAGTTCAACTGACTAACGTTTCTTACTAAGTTTACCTCCACCACAAATAGCGTCTATGTATGTCTATTTAATTTCATGGCATAAGAACGTATTTTTTTCTTTCATGGAAAAACAACATACTTTTTCTTTCATTCGTGAATGACATTTATAAAATAACTATCAATAAAGGTGACGATAACTAACTTTTTCATCAAGTGAAAAGACGAGAGAATCGTGGAATCTACCAGAAATAATTAATAAATGTCGTTGCTCTCAATAGATTCAAACTCAGGTCTTCCACATGAGAGGCACTGTCTTTAACCACCACGCCACGACATTACACGTTTCAGCAGTCGCTAGACTCCATTGAGGATTGTGTTAAACTGACTAACGTTTCTTATTAAGTTTACATCCACCGTAGCGTCTATGAACTGTATTGCTTTTGCCACTGGACGTTTTAACAGCTTATTAGCCAGTAATAGGCTTACTAGTATCTACTAACTTCCTAGGAACAATCATAAGAATTGAACAATTGCTTGCGAGACTGAAGACGAACTTTTCCATGCCAGAAACAGTTGCAATATAACCATATACAGTTTCAGTTAAGGCTTACTATAAGGTAACTGCTGTATGTTAAGCCAGCAAATGTGTTTGTCTATCCTGACTCAAAATGCATGCACGGATGCGTATTTTGAAAATCCATCAGAAACAGTCGCAATATAACCATGAATTGTTTTATTTCAGGCTTACTATAATGTAGATACTAACAGTCTTAGCCAGTGAAGTTTACGTCCATACGTAATAATTCATAATGCGTATTTCGCTTCACCTGCGAGGAGATATGAACTCGGGACTATAGTTCACAAGTCTGCTTCTCTAACCACTACGCTATTTAACAAGGGGTAGTCACTCACTCACTCAGTAAGAGACATTCGCTCTTCTTGGCCGGCTCCACTTAAACAGTCCGGCAAAAATGTAAACTAGCATCAATTTAGGAAGAGTAGGATGGGGGAGTATGAACAGTATGGTAGGAGCATTGAGTATTAGAGATACATACAGCTCTGGAAAAAATTAAGAGACCACTGCAACTTTTTCTTTCCTTTCCAAAAAAGTTGAAAAGGAAAGTTTTGAATGATGAACAGAAGCGTTGAATTTGCAGTAGTCTCTTCATTTTAACCCTTCTGTTCCTCACTCAAAATTATATCCTGGTTATTTTAGCAGCAGGATATTAATAGATCCTGCTGCTAAAATAACCATAATGAAGCCTCGTTTGGCCATCACTACATTTGTGTAATATGTTCATCTGTAATAATTGTCTATTTGTGAAGTTTTGCAGCAGTAGAAATGGACCCAGCATTTCTGAAAGCTATGTCCATAATTGATTTGAATTTTGTTACTTGCTCAAGGACTAATTATGCCTCGTTCCTGTGAGCAAATATATTCTTTTTATTTCTGTACAAATTTGTTTTTAGACGTTTCTTTAAGTCCTGTAACAAGTACTGTAAAACATTCATGATGTACTGTATACGGAGTAAAAAATGTATGAGAAGCAGAGACCCATAGCTCACAATTTTTTTCTGTTTCAATTGAAGTCAATGAACTAAGAGCCACCACTAAATGGATACCTAACACGAAAATATAAATATTGGTCAGTTTTACTTTGCTTGAGTCATCCGTATTAATACATCTTTGTCTAGGCTTTCTAAAGGAAAGTTTATCTGATGTAGTCACTAAAGATTGGTAAAAAAAACAAAAAAACAACTAACAAATGATGGTGATAAAAAACTATATTTTTATCTAAAAAACATTAGCAAAAAATTATAACATAGTCTTTATATAATTATCCACCATTCTTCAAGTGTTACACATACTCTATAAATGAGTTATTATACACTTGAATATTATTCTTTGTTTATACCAGTAATGCATTTTAGTAGTTAACTATGTAACAAAACCATGAAAATTCCTACCTTCTAATCAACTTATTGTCAATGATATTTCTTTTACATCTAATTATTTTCAAAACCATCATCAATGATAATTTATGTGTTTAATATCCTACATTGTACATGAAAATGAAAGCCGTACATTTTTTATAGTAAATAACTAAATAACATCTTTTGTAAATTAATAATGTCATAAATACAGTTGTCTTACCTGGTTTTTTAAATACCACATCCTTTTGACCAGTTGAATGCTCCACAGCACATATGAACTCCTTCTTTTCCCAGTCTGCTTTCTTTACACTGAGCTGACTAACTCCCATGTACTTTCCATTGCTCTGGACTGAGGGGTATTGGATGAAATCAGTCAGGACAGTCATGGTGGAGTCCTCCCATTTGAAGGAGATGGAAGCAGGCGTGAAGCCAGAGGCCATGCAACCCAGAGTCAGCATATCTCTGGTCCCGGAACCACATTGTGCCAAAGGGAACAAAGTCGGGGCAGTTGCTGTGGCTGTTTGAATAATAAAAGTAATGAGTAACAAATAGTCCATGAATTCCAAGCAATTTTGACAACCAGTCTGCATCATCAAAGGAAGTTTAACCTTTAACCAAATATTTAAAATAAGCAGTTCTAAATAACAGTTAATTTAGTATTCATTTGATTGGCAAAGCCTAATACATTATGATTTATTTCCAGACTTGGTATGAGCTAATGTAAAATCAAAATACATGCATAGGTAACAGCGAGTTTAATGTGTTATGAAAAACAATACAAAATGAACTGTTAGGTTGGACTGTAGGCTATAGCTAGTATTCATTAATTAAATGTACTTATTTTGTACATTTAATTTACTATTTACGATATCAGCATCCAATGTGGACAATGCCTTAATTGTCATTAAACAGCATTTATTTTGACCTGATTAAACTGTCACTATTGTACCGTGGACCAAGGGGTAGAAAGCACCATATTATTATTTTTTTTTGTGACCAGATTCGTATTTCTTTTCTTATATGCAGCCATTTGCACCATATTATTTAAAAAAAACTTTAATAAAGCGGTGGTAGAAAACACATTCCACTCTATTTCTAAATCCCATTCTCAACTAGAAAGCGCAAAAAGAAAACATGTTGACTATTTGATGTTTTACCATACATTTGTCTCACTTTAAATTGAATAGGCTCTATTATAGGAATATAGTATTCCATTCCAAAAAAAAGCTAACCTAAAACAGGAAAATATGCACAATTTCAACATGTATTTTGGAGACGTCTAAAAGTTATAATTTCTTACCTGATGAAACGGTAACCAATGTGCCTTTTCCCCAGTAGTAAAAAGCCCAGTCACAGTGCAAACAACTAATATAGGCTATGCACAAAAACTTGTAGCAATATATATTTACTTTCTCTTTTGTCACACCAATGACTCTCTTGTTTTTTCTCCAGATTATGAATGACTTTTATAAAATATGCTGATTCCGTTATTAATCATAATAATCAGAATGTTGAAAAACGTCGATACATCTATTTCATCCTTTGAATATCACTAACCCATTCCATGAAACAATACATTTCTTACCTGACGAAACGGTAACCAATGTTCCTGTTCCCCAGTAGTCAAAAGCATTGTCACAGTACAAACAACCAATATGGGCTATGCACAAAAACTTGTAGCAATATATATTTACTTTTTCTTTTGTCACACCAATGACTCTCTTGTTTTTTCTCCAGATTATGAATGACTTTTATAAAATATGCTGATTCCGTTATTAATCATAATAATCAGAATGTTGAAAAACGTCGATACATCTATTTCATCCTTTGAATATCACTAACCCATTCTATGAAACAATACATTTCTTACCTGACAAAACGGTAACCAATGTGCCTTTTCCCCAGTAGTCAAAACCAGCGTCACAGTGCAAACAACTTATACAGACTATGAACAAAAACCTTACAGTCCCATCCTACGAATACAATCCAAAAATAAATATTTCAAGTCTTAGGTGTGACTCTCAAATCAAAGTCAAACCTCAATAATGCAAATATTTATCATGTTATACGTTTTCTTTGCCTATGGAAATAGTTACCAAAGTCCCTTTCCCCAGTAGTTGAAGTAGCCATAATTGTCACAATGAATGGTCTGACCAGTACTTGTACCAAATGTTTGGATCTGCAAGTTAAGGCTACTCACCAGAGGTTATTGTGACTTCAGTCCCTTTCCCCCAGTAGTCAAAATAGTAATTACAGTGAAAATTGTTTATCTGCCCCTGAACTAAAAACCCATAGTTTGAAATGAAATGCTTCATCAGTTTGTTTAGTATCTTGACTCAATCCCAGGGGGAAAAATTCCTGTCAACACATTAGCTTAAGCACCAAGCACATTTTTGGCTAAAGGAGTGTGAGTACATTTTTCTTCCTCTCCTTTTTAGTAGTGAAGCCTTCAGTTCTCTATCTTTATTGTCATTGTTAATGTTGATGTGATGGAACATCTTGATATTTGTCAAAGAACATATAGTTACCTCATTAACAAACCAAATAATTAAGATGGCCAGTTCCATATTGAGCATTTTCATATATGTTGCACCTCTGTCACTAGTTTACATTGTTGTCATGGTCAGTAAGATTCTATAAAAGCCACAGCCATATACTGATGACCAGAATTTGAAGGGCTGATTACAGGGCTGATTACTTTAAACAGGGATTGATTACTGTTTCATCTGATTACCATTTCGTCTGACTATGGTTTCATCTTGTTTTTTGTCGAAAAAACAACGATGCCATTACCATCATAACATCAAATGTACTTTTACAGATTGCAATGTTGTCACTAGCTAGCATTTGCCAATGCTGATTTCTCTGCAACAAATAGAAGAGTGAGGGGAGTAAGCATGGATGGATCTACATTCTATGAGGCCCCAGGGGACCAGTGCCACCCCCAAACTCACAAGTTCGTCAGGCCCCCTATATGTAAAATCACTCCATGTGCTCTTAGATTTTCACGTTGATTACGGAAACATTGGTAACCCTTCAAATTACAGCCCGTTACTTACAGGTGTTAGCTTCTGTCCACTTTTGATCCATGAACAGAGTCTTTAAACAAACAAGTCAGGGGAGAATCTTTAATGAGGATGAGTCCAAAATGTTGATCTTCCATAGTTCTTACATGTTCCCCAATTATTACAAAGTTAACACAGTCTTTTATACCAGGACACATAGGAGGCATAAAACTAGCAAAATGAAAGTACAATCCAACTCCTAATGAACTGAAAAGGTCCAAACACTTCTGTGAAAAAACAAAAAAAATAATAATAAAAAGGATTATCTGGCCTATGAGGCTTTATTATTCCTTAAATGAAATGAAAATAAAATGCAATGGACACAGCTTGCTCTGACACAACACTGTATGGCATTGCAGTCGTGGCGACCATGATGATCGATCTTTACCATACACATCAAGTATGAGATTACTATCAGTCTAACCTGTGTCCATCAGAAACAGACCCAACATGACATATTAATGAAATGCATAATTCATCCCCTATAAACCCTTTAAACAATCAAAGTCTGCGCTTGTCCATATCATGAGTCATGCCTCAACATCATACTAACGACCCAACATATCCTGAACGTAACACAACACTCGACTCCAATGAATGTACTAGTGACGGTTTCTACCTTTGAAAAGGAATATGGCACTATTAAACATATCAGGATAACTGTCGTAATTATGAATATTAAGCAACTTCACAAAAACCCAAGTATCAATGACCAATGTTTGGGTATTGATCATATGTAGTCCTCTACCGGCCTTGTGAGGAATGAAAAAACATACATAATATCAAATCACCAGTCAATTTAGGAAAACTATTGATTGTTAGGAATTAAGCTGGATTCCCATCACATGTCCTCTAGTTCTAGTCTTCAGTCTTCTCTGTCTTGTATCAGTGATGTAAATTTCCAATATCAGTTATTGCAGTCAGTGTGATGTGGACCCAGCAAATTGCCTGGTTGTCCCAACAAGTCAGTGTAGGTGTGTAGTGAAGTAGTGAGTTTCCAACATTTCACTAATTCAAGATTAACACCACAATAGTGCCTTCCACTGCGTTGGGACCATGTGACCTTTCCAGTCAACTGGCCCGTGGTACTCTGACCTGTAGTATGTGGAGTCCTTCAGGACTCAGGTGGATCCTCCTCTCATCTTGCTGTCAATAGTTCATCTAGAAATGGAGTGTGAAGCCAAGTGATCTGACCCTGGCATCGTTCTGCCATGTGAGTGGTTGTACTCACACTCACTTGTCTGTGTCCTGTCGGTGGTGTGATTTGTCATCAGAAAAGGGGTTGTGATGTCCTGATCTGTTCAAAGTATAACTGCAAAACAATGATTAGTGTGCTTCAACAGTCCATTGGACTTTCATCCACTGGGTATTGTTCCGTCAACTTCCAACAATGAAGATAATAGATCGGTCTTGAAAACTTGTGGCTCTCAGAAGTTCCATCATTAGAGTGAAGTGTACACCCTATCAAGGCAAGTTTCCATAAAAGTCTATGTCGAATTTCCTTTTCCATCCAGAACTGGCTTGGTTGATGTTTGGTTCCTTGTGCTATATT
This sequence comes from Esox masquinongy, assembly GCA_016801175.1. Lineage (NCBI taxonomy): Eukaryota > Metazoa > Chordata > Actinopteri > Esociformes > Esocidae > Esox > Esox masquinongy. The sequence goes on from JACXGI010002637.1 coordinate 9,155, forward strand.
AATGCCCGATAGCAACTAGCAGTGGAATAAGATTGTCAGACTTGACTTTGCTTAGCCAAATCAGAAATGGTTACATCTATGCTATTCCACTATGTGGAGTCCTTCAAGACTCAGGTGGATTGTCGACAATTCGGTTTGTCAGTGTGCATTGTGGGATTGTTGGCGTGCTGTACGCTGCTTGCTGTTACCTACCTGGCTACCTGTCAAACTTTTTCGAATTTACTCTATATAAACTAATTGGTTAAATTCTGCTTTAAGAGTTTACCAACGCAATATTTTTATCTGTTGACTTTTTACACAACTTTTCTACAACGGGACTCTATTTGGACATAATTAACTAAACTACTCACCCCTGAACACCTGAAGCTAAGTACTATTATTATGCCTTTTCTCTGTAATTGTTGTAGCTACAACTCGGAGGAGAACTATCGTCTTCAGGTAAAGATAGCAGAGTTAGAGGCTTGGCATCAGACGCAAATGTCAGGCAAGGATTAAGTTAGTTTAGAAATGGAAAAAACTGTGTCTGTGCCACCAGGAAGAAACAATACTGTTGTTAGCCCCCCGGCACAACTCCTGCAGCCAGGCAAGAAATTTCTCTTGGTCACTGGGAAGAAATGCTGTTGACCAGTTAAACCTGTGTCGCTGCTAGAGCCAACTGAGATTTTCAACAGGCTTTCCCCACTGGAGTCGGTGGCCCAGAAAAACTGAAAACTTTAGTCATCGGCAATTCCATTACCCTCAGTATTAGACCAAAGAATCAGCCGGCGATCGTACACTGTTTACCGGGGGCAGAGCCACCGACGTAGCCGCAAATCTGAGGTTGGTGCTAGCGAAGTCTAAAACTGGCAAATATAGAGAGTACAGAGATATTGTTATTCACGTTGGCACTAACAACGTTAGGATGAAACAGTCGGAGGTTACGAAGCAGAACATAGCATCAGCATGTAAACTAGTTAGAAAATGTGTCAGCATCGAGTAATTGTCTCTGGCCCCCTCCCAGCTAGGGGTAGTGACGAGCTCTACAGCAGACTTGCACAACTCAATCGCTGGCTGAAAATGGAGTTCTGCCCGTCGTAGGAGGTAAAGTTTGTAGATAACTGGCTCTCTTTTTGGGACTCTCCCAGAAATAGGGCAAGGCCTGATTTGCTGAATAGCGACGGACTTCTAGCTGGAGTGGTACTCTTCTTTTGTCTAGGAACATTGACAGGAGTCTCACTCCTATAGCCTCACCATGAGATAGGGTGCAGGTCAGGCCGCAGGCTGTTAGCCAACCTGCTAGCATAGTGGAGTCTGTCGATAGCATATCCAGAGTTGTTAGTACAGTTTTACCTATTGCCACTGTGACTTGTTCCAGGCTAAGAAAGGTTAAGTAACTAACAATAGCAACCTTATTAAGATAAAGCCTTCCTCCACCTTGGTCACAAATAAAAATGACTGTATCACCTCGCATCTCAAAATGGGACTCCTAAATGTTAGATCCCTTGCTCCAAAGGCAGTTGCAGTAAATGAATTCATCTCTGATCATAAACTAGATGTTATTGGCTTGTGTGAAACATGGCTAAAGCCTGATGAATTTACTGCCCTAAATGAGGCCTCTTCTCCTGGCTATACTAGTGATCATATCCCCCCTGCATCCCAAAAAGGAGGGGGTGTTGCTAATATTTATGACAGTAATATAAATTTACTCTTAAACACATCACTGGTTTTGATTCTTTTGAAGTTTTACTCATGAAAGTTAACCAGGCTGATTAATCGTTTTACATAGCTACTATTTATAGGCGAGTTCAATATTCATATGGAAAAGTCAGATGACCCTCTTCAAAAAGCCTGGGTTTGGGTTTTATCCATATGGGTTTTATCCAACATGTCTCAGGTCCAACGCACTGCCACAATCATACCTTAGATTTAGTCCTATCATGAGAAATAGATATTGTAGATCTAATAATTTTCCCGAAAAATCCTGGAATATCGGATCACTGTCTTATTACATTTACCGTTAAAACATGAAATACACTTGCTCCGCAAACAATGAGTTTCAAAAGCCGCACTATAAATTCTCGGACTACAAATACATTTCTTGATATTCTTACAAGGTTGCTCATCAACAACAGAGTAAATAAATCCGCAAACGATCTAATCAAGGATCTAACTCAACACTACAAAATACTTTAGATACGGTTGCACCACTAAAAACAAAAGAAATACGCAACAAGAAACTTGTTACACAGTCTGGTCTGGTACACAGACAATAGTAGAGCACTCAAGCAAGCCTCCAGAAAATTGGAGCAAAAGTGGCCCTCCACCAAGTAGGAACTATTCAGACTAGCCTGGATAGACAGTACACTTCAATACCGAAAAGCACTCACATCTGCTCGATCAGCTTATTTCTCCAACCTGTTTGAGGTGAACAAAAACAATCCAAAATTTCTCTTCGATACAGTTGCAAAGTTAAGAAAAAGCAATGCTCAACAAGTGAAGTAGGTCTTCACTTTAGGTGGATTGAATACATGAACTACTTTGAAGAATAGATCATCACCATTAGAAAATAAATAACTGACTCCTCATTAAATAGTTATAGTCCCCAAAATCTCAGTTGTCCTCAGAATGTCCTGAACTTCCCTGACCAGGTGTCAATGGGGACACTTGAATTTTTTGATCCCGTATTGCTCGACACATTCACTAAATTTGTAATGAGTTCTAAACCCACAAATTGTCAGCTAGACCCAATTCCAGCAAAATTACTTAAGGAGCTATTTCCTGTGCTATGTCAGCCAATGTTGAACATAATAAATTGCTCCCTTTCCTCTGGATGTGTACCAAACTACCTAAAAATAGCGGAAAAATCGAATCAGAATCCAGACATATTAAACAATTATAGGCCAATATCGAACCTCCCGTTCCTCTCAAAAATCTTATAAAAATGTGTTTCCCAACAACAGAATGCCTTCCTGAAGACAAATAACATTCATGAAATGCTCAGACCCCATCATAGTACTGAGACTGCACTTGTGAAGGTAACACATGACCTTCTAATGGCCTCAGACAAAGGTTCTGCATCCGTCCTGTTGCTTCTTGATCTTAGTGCTGCTTTTGACACTGTTGATCACTCCCTTCTCTTAGAGAGACTGGAAAGCCATATTGGGCTACGTGGACATGTTCTAGCCTGGTTTCAATCTTATTTATCTGAAAGATATCAGTTCGTATGTGTGAATGGCATATCCTCCGACAAATCAAAGGTATGTTTTGGTGTTCCTCAAGGCTCGGTTCTGGGCCCATTATTGTTCTCACTATATATGCTGCCTCTGGGTGATGTAATCCGGAATCACAATGTCAATTTTCACTGTTATGCCGATGACACACAGTTATATATTTCGATGAAGCATGGAGAAGCCCCAAAATTAGCTACTTTGGAAGCTTGCGTTTCAGATATTAGGAAGTGGATGACAGACTTTTAAACTCAAGAAAAACAGAAATGCTCATTTTAGGACCCAAGAAACAAAGAGCTTTGTTGGCAGATCTCACTGTGAACCTCGATGGCTGCATGGTCGTATCCCAAAAACTGTAAGAAACCTCGATGTTACCCTTGACCCTGACCTCTCCTTTGATGAACATATAAAATATGTCTCAAGAGTTTCTTATTTTCATCTTCGAAACATTGCAAAAATCAGACACTTTCTATCAAAAACTGATGCAGAAAAACGAATCCATGCTTTTGTTACTTCTAGATTATATTACTGCAATGCTCTTCTTTCCGGTTACCCTGACAAATCAATAAATAAACTTCAATTAGTGCTGCACACGGCTGCTAGAATCCTAACTAGAACAAAAACATTTGAACACATTACTCGAGTACTAGCCTCTTTACACTGGCTGCCTGTTAGGATCAGGGCTGATTTTAAGGTTTTATTGTTAACCTATAAAGAAATACATGGACTTGCTCCTACTCACCTCGCTGAAATGATCCAGCCATACATAACTTCACGTAACCTTG
>JACXGI010002637.1:13245-37696 GCA_016801175.1 Esox masquinongy
TAATTGTACCTAGAATTTCTAAACAAACAGCCGGAGGCAGGGCCTTCTCTCATAGAGCTCCACTACTGTGGAATGATTTGCCAATTAAGGTTAGAAATGCAAACTCAGTGCAAACTTTCAAGTGTCTACTAAAGACTCATCTCTACAGCATGGTCTATGATTAAGTGTAGTCTGGCCCAGGGGCGTGAAGGTGACCAGAGAGGCTTGATACTGTCCACCCTTGCTGTCTTGCCAGGTGGGCTCTCATCGCCACTGGGATGCCCTCCCTCCAATGCCATTCGGGGGCGGAGTCACTGGCTTGTTCTTGTCCCTCTGTTGTGCACTTGTGCAATTGGGCTGTACTCTGCTGGCAATACTCGGCCCTCATTCAGGGTGGTTGCGGTTGGTGGGAGTCCCTTTGGTTGATGTTTGGCAATGTGGGTCGATTGATTTCCTGCCTGTGGGGCCCTGTCCATGGCCTCACCCGGATAGGGCCACAGTGTCACTTGACCCCCCTGTCTCAGCCCCAAGGTCTTACGCTGCTATATTATTGTGGTGGGGGAGTAGGGTCAGTTCTCCTTCTCCATAAATCCTTGTAGATGTAATGGAATGCATTATTAAAACTTTCCCTGTCTCCTGCTGTTTTAAACTTAGGAGGACATGAGGTCTTGGCCCACACCTGAGGAGTACCAGGCTTGAAAGACTCGTTGCTGTCCCTGTCCAAAGTCCTCCTGGTTATGTTGCAGATCAAGACGATACCTGATGATTTCAGCTGTCACTGTGCTGACACCTCCCCCCTCCCCCGTGTTGTCCCTGTCCTTGTCCATCTGGTCATGCTTCAGACCTGGACTAAGTTTAAATAGAAGTGGGACTCAGCCCACATGCATTTATTAATTACTTAATGTAGTTTGGTGGCACATACTATAGCCCAGGTCACAATGTGTAACCTACTGCAACCACCAGGGCGATTGTCTTAGCATAGTTACAGCACCCAAATTTAGCATTTTTAAAGGTCATGGGCCAACTACCTCATGAGAAACACAAACATAACATCTTGATTAACTTCCTAAATTGTAGGGAAACTGTCCAACTCTGTTTCATTTTGCAATTTTATTCTTAAATAGTGTCGGTCAGCCAAACACTAAATTATAACTTTAATGCACATTTTGAACATGCCTGTTGGAAGACATGTTATTTTTCTTCAACTTAATTGACATTATATGTTAACCAAAGGTTTAAATTCTACCCTATCCAATGCTTTTGAATTTGTAAAGAGTGCTCCCAGACCTACACAGTAACTTAATGTTATTGTGTAAATTCCAAAACATTTATAAAAATTATGACTAAACTAAAAATAGATATGACCACCCAATTAAGCCTATGTCTTCTAACCCAGGGCAGTGTGTGGGGGGATTGGCTCAAGCACTCCCCCTGCGCTGCTCTTTGAACCCAGGGTGAGACTATTTTTGTCAGTCAACCTTTTTAGAACTGAGACAAGTATCTAACTTGTTCTATAAAACACAATGTCATCTCAGTAACTAGAGAAACACAAAAAAACAAACAGATAAAAATGTTCTTAGTTAACCAAAGCCAATTTAGCATTTAAAATAAAATGTTTAATTTTATTGTATGGGATAAACTCGCTTTTGGCTGTTTTCACCATTTGGCGGCGAAGTTCATGTTTATGTTGTCTAGACATGTGGACAATTCTATCTTAAGTTTTCCGGTTAATGGTGTTTTCATTCGGTGACGGATGCATAGTCTACCGGACAGATTGGAGGAATATGGACGAGGTAATGTATGGGAGTTGCAGAAGACATAATCGCTGGGAGTCCTTAGAGTTTCGCATCGTCCCACCCCGTCCGGCGACACTGCATCAGTGGAGAATATTTCCCTACAATCGAAGTAGCCAACCCCGCTGGTGACCGAGATAGCCCCCGACTCGTTTCGCTGTATGGACTTTGTTGTTGTGAACGTGGTGATACAGTAGGCCATCTGGAGGCACACATTCCAACAGGGCCCTCCTGACATACACTGAACAAAATTATAAACGCAACACTTTTGTTTTTGCCCCCATTTATCATGAGCTGAACTCAAAGATCTAAGACTTTCTCTATGTACACAAAAGGCCTATTTCTCTCAAATATTGTTCACAAATCTGTCTAAATCTGTGTTAGTGAGCACTCCTCCTTTGCCGAGATAATCCATCCACCTCACAGGTGTGGCAAATCAAGATGCTGATCAGACAGCATGAGTATTGCACAGGTGTGCCTTAGGCTGGCCACAATAAAAGTCCACTTTTATTGCCTTTTGTGTACATAGATAAGTCTTAGATCTTTGAGTTCAGCTCATGATGAATGGGGGCAAATGTGTTGCGTTTATAATTTTGTTCAGTGTAAAACATGACAAGACAAAACAGGCTATTTTTTTTAATGCCTATTAAAACATGTTATTCATCATCAAAGCGCTTTTCAAATGAATATTCAATTGAATAAGGCTGGTCATTATCAAGGGAAGTGATCAGATTTCCTTGATAAGTTCCAGCTTTACTCAATGTTTAGGTATGATACATTTTTGGAAATAGATTTACAACTGTTAATCAATGATTATATAAGCTCATGTCAGTTCCAGGTATCACCAGGATATCCTCCATCTTTGATTCTTGTATTCCATACATGGGAGATCTTTCCTTGCTGCTGCTCGGCATGTGGGCAGAATGTCTTTTGTTCCAACCATCTGAACATCCTGTCTTTTTCCTTCGGTTCTTCTTGTGACACTCATTCTGCCAATGGCCATGGATTCCACAATAGTGACATAATCCTTGTTTCTTTTTCAATGGCCTTTGAGTGTCTTTAGATGTTTTTCCTGCTTTCAACGTTTCCAGTTCCTTTTTCAACTTTTCCAGTCATTTTCTTAAATTTCCAATTCAGCCATTTGTTCAGCCGACGTTCAGCCGACGCTCCAACAATTTCTTTCACCTTCAAAGGTCTTTCAAGACCATCTTTGAGGAATTTATCATTCCATTTTTGAATCTCTGATAACACAATCAACGACCAACGTGTTTTTTGTTATTCATCAGGTATTCCTTGAATTTCTTCCCATGTTTTCTGTATATCAAAAAAACTCCAAAAATCTTCTACTGGAACAATGGCATTTTTGTGAATTATCTCTTAGCGACACTCATCTATTTTCAAGCTCTTTTTGATGTCATCAGCCGATGATTTTGACATTTTCTAAATTACAACATCAGGGCTGCAGTCCCCGTTTGTACCACGTTGTTTTTAACTTTAACTTCAATTGTACAAATATTATACACGTGTCCCTTGATACTCTTCTATCAATGACTTCAAGATAACATGAGGAAGTTTTCATCACTGTTTCATCAATGTAAATCGCCTAAAAGGTCTTAGCATCTTTGGACTAAGGCTAAGCACACATCTTTCAGTGTCAACGTAAGTCTTACATGTCCTCACCACAGGTTTCCATAGCCTAGAAAGCGACATTTCTAGGTCTTCTTGTTCACGATGTGTTCATCTGGATACTCATACTTTTTTAACTGACTTGTTCTTTCAGATAGTCTGGTTTGACTCACCATCAGATTGCAAATTCCAACTATCCGTACTCACAGCACCATGCTGTAAGAATACTTCTGTTTAATGGCGTAGTTTTACGACTCACTGTTCAGTTGTTTTCAGCAACCAATACTGCTTCCTTGCGATTGGAAAATGAGCCCCTTAGCTCTAAAGTCAATTTTCAAAACAACTTCTTCGCGATTGCGAAATGAGCCCCTTACCTCTACAGTATTTTCAGTAAAATCAGTAAAACATATCCATCCAGGTCACGGCACCATGTTAGCTTCTGTCCACTTTTGATCCATGAACAGAGTTTTTAAACAAACAAGTCAAGGGAGAATCAATAATGAGCATGAGTCCAAGATGTTGATCTTGCATAGTTCTTACATGTTCTCCAATGATTACAAAGTTAACACAGTCTTTTATGCCAGGACACATACCCAGCAAGCAACACACCAGTGGCCCACCGGCGGCCTGCTAGCTTTCAGCCGCCAGCGGCAGCCTCTTTTTTAAATTGCGCGTGTCGCAGTCGGGCCACCGGTGGGCTGCTTTCATCACAATGCTTTCCAACAATACCCTGATCAGCGGCCCGACGGCGGCTAGCCGCTTTTATGCACTAAACCCAGCAGGATGCCTCACGCCCCAATATTAGGTTTTATTTATAATAATCCTTTACAATAATTTTGATCACAAATGACAACGAACTGAATAAAATCTAAACAATTTGCAAATAGTGCAAGATGCATACAAAAAAACCATGCTTTATACAGTAAGCATACAAAATAAACATGTGCAAATGAATTGAAATACATTTTAAAAAAAAAACAAATAGTGCAAGAAAACATGTCCAGCAACAGATATAGTAAAATTAGTATTTGAATGTGAAAAAGTACAAAATAAACATAATAAACAAGGGCTAGAATGGCAATAATATACATAAGTGTGACCTAGCAGCAATCGATAGTTATTGAATATTATAGATACATCAGTGCAATAAGCTTATGAATGGTGGCATAGCACACTACAACTACAGTCAGAATTAAGAACATTCACACACAGCTTTAAATATATTAAGAGGATAATGCGATCATATATATATAACACTGTACATAGCAGCAGTTTAAAAAATATTAATAATAAAAAAAGAGTACTGTAGATTAGCAGCAATATTGGTTGTGCTGGAGATGTCATTCCTATTCACGGCAGGTCCCTTGTACCGCCGCAGGTCCCTTCTCCCACCTGCACGGTCAGCTGCCCCTTTCTGGTACCTGGGGACCTGGTTCTGGACAGCCTCGTCAGTGGCATCCCGGTTGGAAGGATTCTTCCTTATGGCTCCTGTAATACAGTAATCAGATATTTTACTTAAATGGCCTGACATGATTTAGAGAACTGCATGACATTCTAGACAAATGAAATGTTTCATGAAGACAACATGCTAGTGCAACTATAATCTTGTTTTTACCTGATTGTAGAGGCAGCTGTGCTCTCAGCTCGACCTTCTCTTCAGTCAGCCGCTTCATCTTCTCCAAATGTTCTGAAAGTAAAGACAGACAGTTAATTATTCAGTCCTAAATATCTGGTTATTTTACAATCAGAACTCAAATCGCAGTGTCCGCCAAAATGTTCATTCTTACCTTCATGTGCAGAGCTATAACTTCCCTCAACCTCTGCATTCGTGCCCTTAAAAATAAATTGAAATTGACAAATAAAATTGGAGTACTGTGCTTGCTCCATCCTAAAAATAAACATAAAAGTTGGTGAACAGGTAAATGTGGTGAAACCAAGTTGACAAGGCAGCAATTACAAGATCAACATGTAATTCACATACAGTGGGGAGAACAAGTATTTGATACACTGCTGATTTTGCAGGTTTTCCTACTTACAAAGCATGTAGATGTCTGTCATTTTTATCATAGGTACACTTCAACTTTGAGAGATGGAATCTAAAACAAAAATCCAGAAAATCACATTGTATGATTTTTAAATAATTAATTTGCATTTTATTGCATGACATAAGTATTTGATCACCTACCAACCAGTAAGAATTCCGGCTCTCACGGACATGTTAGTATTTCTTTAAGAAGCCCTCCTGTTCTCCACTCATTACCTGTATTAACTGCACCTGTTTGAACTTGTTACCTGTATAAAAGACACCTGTTCACACACTCAATCAAACAGACTCCAACCTCTCCACAATGGCCAAGACCAGAGAGCTGTGTAAGGACATAAGGGATAAAAATGTAGACCTAAACAAGGCTGCGATGGGCTACAAAACAATAGGCAAGCAGCTTGGTGAGAAGGCAACAACTCTTGGCGCAATTATTAGAAAATGGAAGAAGTTCAAGATGATGGTCAATCTCCCTCGGTCTGGGGCTCCATGCAAGATCTCACCTCGTGGGGCATCAATGATCATGAGGAAGGTGAGGGATCAGCCCAGAACTACATGGCAGGACCTGGTCAATGACCTGAAGAGAGCTGAGACCACAGTCTCAAAGAAAACCATTAGTAACACTACGCCGCCATGGATCAAAATCCTGCTGCACACGCAAGGTCCCCCTGCTCAAGCCAGCACATATCTAGGCCCATCTGAAGTTTGCCAATGACCATCTGGATGATCCAGAGGAGGAATGGGAGAAGGTCATGTGGTCTGATGAGACAAAAATAGAGCTTTTTGGTCTAACCTCCACTCGCTGTGTTTGGAGGAAGAAGAAGGATGAGTACAACCCCAAGAACACCATCCCAACCGTGAAGCATGAAGGTGGAAACATCAGCCTAGCCAGTCTCCAGACCTGAACCCAATAGAAAATCTTTGGAGGGAGCTGAAAGTCCGTATTGCCCAGCGACAGCCCCGAAACCTGAAGGATCTGGAGAAGGTCTGTATGGAGGAGTGGGCCAAAATCCCTGCTGCAGTGTGTGCAAACCTGGTGAAGAACTACAGGAAACGTATGATCACTGCAATTGCAAACAAAGGTTTCTGAACAAAATGTTAATTTCTGCTTTTCTGATGTATCAAATACTTATGTCATGCAATAAAATGTAAATTAATTATTTAAAAATCATACAGTGTGATTTTCTGGATTTTTGAAAATGTCTTCAGGTGGTGAACAACTTCTGGCAAACTTGTCGTGGCTGAAGGACTTCCTGCTGGGGATGCTGTGTGGTGGCCAGTAGCAAAGTCCCTCTTTGAGCCACAGGTGTGGAACTACTGCCACACAGTCATCCTCCTCAAGGAACAAAACTACAGATGTCATGACCTGAAAGCAATGTTTAGAAAAGAGGTTTAAAAAACAGGCAGCATAAGACACACACAGACTAGCTAAGAACAATGTGGATACACAAAGACACACAAGACACCTCAGTAACGGAATTGTAAGAAGTGCTGATTTAGCTAGTCTAGCTAAATGTTACTGCCAAAAGTAACGTTTTCCACATCGTTACACAAAGAAACACGATTTAGCTAACATTACGTATCAGTTGATAAAAGTTACAAGGAATAAGCACATATATTATAACATTTTAACTTGTTGATACACTAAGAAACACAATTTAGACAAGTTAGCTAACGATGTTACCATACCTGTTCAACTGTTGATATGCGAAGAAGCACAAAAAACATCCAAACTTGTGGGACAAACAAAGAAATAAAAAATACTAAGCAACCAAACTTGTGGACACACGAAGAAACCTGAGGGTTACTGTAGGTATTTCATCTCAGGCCAACGCTGATTTTTTCAAGCTCAGTTTCTATAACTTGTTTTCCCGCCAATGGTTTAGAACTTGTGTTCAGCTACCAGTGACTTTGACTAAAGAATTCGAATGTTAATAGAATATTGCAAACAGTCATTGTTTAATACAAAACAGCAATTATGTTCTTATTCAGTAACCTAACAACACTTAGTTATTTATAATAATGCAGAACAGAACTCACCATAGCTATGAAGGTGACTCAGCGTTCAATAATTTTCAGTGCGATGTCCAAAAAAATCTTGATCTTCGTTTGTTTCGGGAGTTCATCAAATTGTAGTAAAACAATGTCATAATCCACATGTTGTATTGTCCAATTCAGAGCATATAGCTTATACCTTACACTCTTTGAAAAAGAGTTGTTCCTTTTCCTGAACGAGACTTAAAGAACCATGTTATTAAAATGATCCAGTTTTCACATTACTAGAACGTGGGATTCCTAGATCCAAAATGGTGATTTTCTTGCCTTAAGTGCAATTCACATTCGCTACAGCGCCATCTACGGACACGGCGGTGTTTAAACACAGTAAAGAACTGTCCCCCATGAAGCGGTTAAAGTCAAGGCTATAGGCGAGTAGTTGAGCCGGTACAATGCAGTGGAAAATGGCCATTAATTCGGGAAAAAAATTATAGTAAGCAATGGCGAGAGACGGCTGTTTCTATGTGTTAACTGTACATTTCTACACAAAGGTCCTTTACACAAGCAATAGTGCAAAAGTCAAAGTCTATTTTATTTATCAACTACCAATGTTGACCAAAATTCTGTACACTAAGATTTTACAATATTAAAATAAAGTTAATTCAAATAATCAGTACAAGAATAAAATGGGTACAATAGCAGCTCTGCTGGAAGAAAATGGCAACACAAGCAGATACAGCAGATCAAAGCGCACGCCCTCTCTTCGGCGGCTAGCCGCCAGCGTAAAGCAGTCGGGCCGCTGGTGGAAAGCCGCCTGAGATGCATATTAGCTTATGCAAATTGAGATCAGGAGAAAAAAGCGGCAAAAGCTGGTGGCCCGCTGGCTGTAGGACATTATAGCCGCCGGCGGGCCGCCAGCAGCAAAATGCCGGCAGCCCGCTATCGATTGCTCACTGGGTAGGAGGCGGTTAGTGTTCATAGCCGACCATTACACAGACTATTATAGGAAATAGTTTATCCTACAAAATACCCTTGTATGGTATATTCTAACCTATGACCCAAGGGTCTGTTTACAGAGTCTATGGCAGTCACATACACAGTTCCTAGCAGGTGGTATGGACAGAGTGTTTGGGACCCATCAGTAATGGGGCGTCACTCTTCCTACCTAGTGTCCTTCGTACAGAGATAGTTAGTACTCTCATACCTTGTGTCAAGCTTAATTCAATTACTTTTCATGCCCAATATCTATCACAGGGTAGTTCCCACGTATCTACGTAGTAACAAGAATGTAAGTACATGTTAAGAATGGGTAGTTATGTAGGAACAATGTAGGTGTTACGTGTACTTATATGAACGAAGAACGATACTACTCCAAAACTACTTAGTAAACAAACAGGTAGTAAAAAAACAATTTTAAAAGTATATAATTGTCATTCTTATTCGTGCTTATGAATTTACCATTTAAATGTGACTTTACTAATTATTTTATTGCAAGTTCGCTCGCAGAATTAAGGATTTAAGAGAAAAGAAAGATGATGCACATTTTTCTGCTTGGCGCAACTTTTCACCGCCAACACAGTTTTGGGCAATCGGTTCTTGCCAAACCAAAACCCGCGTTGACATCACTCACAAATGTATGAATTGATTATACATGCGTGTTACGAATCAAGCCACAGAAGGCATTTATCTGTTGGGTGTCCTACAGCCCCCAATGCTTCTCCTCATAATAGGTGCCCACATGAACGTTTTTTCTCCAATATGCCGGATAATATGCCTCCAATGTAGGCTATTATTTCGTCGAGTTGAAAGCGAGAAGCTGATGAATTAAATGGATAGGCTTAACAAATAAGAGTTTGTCAGACTTTACTATTGTTCAGGACAATTAAACTCTAACATTAAGGCAAACTTTAATGTGGATAACCAAAGGTGCCTGGCTCACTATGCAAATCTCCTAAATGTTGTGTTGTTTCCAAATGTAGATACAAATAAGATCCATTAACTTGTGGTGGAAATACACATTAAAACTAGTCTACTTCATAATAACTCCTGATAAAAAAAATGTGGTGCATTATCATCTGTTTTCAGTTAATACTCCATAACATACCTTCACACCATCATCGTGTTGTAGCATATTCTTTCCCATAACTTGTGTACTTTACCTTTACTTACCATGTAAGTTCCTAGTAAGTCCATCATCTTAAACTAGTTCTTATATGGTACCAACAACACTTACAGTGTAGTTAAAAGGAAAGAGGGCTGTAATTTGAAGTGTTGTCTGTTCCCACATAGTTACAGTGTAGTTACAAGGAAAGAGGGCTGTAATTTGATGCGGTGTCCATTCCCTCATAGGTACGGTGTAGTAACAAGGAAAGAGGGCTGTAATTTGAAGTGGTGTCTATTCCCACGTAGTTACAGTGTACAGTTGTGATCATAAGTTTTGAGAATGACACAAATATTAATTTTCACAAAGTCTGCTGCCTCAGTTTTTATGACGGCAATTTGCATATACTCCAGAATGATATGAAGCGTGATCAGATGAATTGCAATTAATTGCAAAGTCCCTCTTTGCCATGAAAATTAACTTAATCTCAAAGAAAGATTCCCACTGCATTTCAGCCCTGCCACAAAAAGACCAGCTGACATCATGTCAGTGATTCTCTCATTAACACAGGTGAGAGTGTTGATGAGGATCACTCTGGCTGGAGATCACTCTGTCATGCTGATTGAGTTAGAATAACAGACTGGAAACTTTAAAAGGAGGGTGGTGCTTGGAATCATTGTTCTTCCTCTGTCAACCATGGTTACCTGCAAGGAAACACGTGCCGTCATCATTGCTTTGCACAAAAAAGGCTTCACAGGCAAGGATATTGCTGCTAGTAAGATTACACCTAAATCAACCATTTATCGAATAATCAAGAACTTCAAGGAGAGAGGTTCATTTGTTGTGAAGAAGGCTTCAGGGCGCCCAAGAAAGTCCAGCAAGCGCCAGGACCATCTCCTAAAGTTGTTTCAGCTGCGGGATCGGGGCACCACCAGTGCAGAGCTTGCTCAGGAATGGCAGCAGACAGGTGTTGAGTGCATCTGCTCGCACAGTGAGGCGAAGACTTTTGGAGGATGTCAAGAAGGGCAACAAAGAAGCCACTCTCCTCCAGGAAAAACTTCAGGGACAGACTGATATTCTGCAAAAGGTACAGGGATTGGACTGCTGAGGACTGGGCTAAAGTCATTTTCTCGGATGAATTCCCTTTCCGATTGATTGGGGCATCTGGAAAAAAGCTTGTCCGGAGAAGACAAGGGTCTGAGCGCTACCATCAGTCCTGAGTCATGCCAACAGTAAAGCATCCTGAGACCATTCATGTGTGGGGTTGCTTCTCAGCCCAGGGAGTGGGCTCACTCACAATTTTGCCTAAGGACACAGCCATGAATAAAGAATGGTACCAACACATCCTCCGAGAGCAACTTCTCCCAACCATCCAAGAACAGTTTGGTGATGAACAATGCCTTTTCCAAAATGATGGAGCACTTTGCCATAAGGCAAAAGTGATAACGAAGTGGCTCGGGGACCAAAACATCGAAATTTTGGGTCCATGGCCAGGAAACTCCCCAGACCTTAATCCCATTGAGAACTTGTGGTCAATCCTCAAGAGGCGGGTGGACAAACAAAAACCCACAAATTCTGACAAACTCGAAGGATTGATTATGCAAGAATGGCCTGCCATCAGTCAGGATGTGGCCCAGAAGTTAATTGACAGCATGCCAGGGCGGATTGCAGAGGTCTTGAAAAAGAAGGGTCACTGCAAATATTGACTCTTTGCATAAACTTAATTTAAATGTCTATTAAACCCTTTAACACTTATGAAATACTTGTAATTATACTTCAGTATACCATAGTGATATCTGACAAAAATGTCTAAAGACACTGAAGCAGAAGACTGAAAATTTATATTTGTGTCATTCTCAAAACTTTTGAGAAAGAGGGCTGTAATATGAGGAAAGAGGGCAGTAAAATAAAACAGTGTCTGTTCCCACATGCTGAAGTTACAAAGTAGTTACAAGGAACGAGGGCAGCAATTTGAAGCATTATCTGTTCCCACATAGTTACAAAGTAGTTACAAGGAAAGAGGGCTGTAATTTGAAGTGGTGTCTGTTCCCATGTAAATACACTGTAGTTACAAGGAAAGAGGGCTGTCATTTGAAGTGGTGTCTGTTCCCACATAGTTACACTGTAGTTACAAGGAAAGAGGGCTGTAATTTGAGGCGGTGTCTGTTCCCACACAGTTACAGTGTAGTTACAAGGAAAGAGGGCTAAAATTTGAAGCAGGGTCTGTACCCACATAGATACACAGTAGTTAGACCTACCAAGCAAGTATGTTTGGTATAGTCAAATGAAGCAGATTCTGATTCACAGTATTTAAAACATGTAACACCTCTGTCACACACAGGAGTAGAGTCACAAGAGAGAGAGAGATGCCGCCAAACCCCCCCCCCCCTTATATAAGCTATGGCCAGAGACCCCCGGACACACCCCAGCTGTCCCCGAGCCCCCAGAGATGCCCTCCTCGCTGCGGGACGTCCCACCCGGTAAAACAGCCCCACCTAACTGTAAGGCCCTGCCCCCTGATGAAACATAACTGAACAACGTAGAACAGCACTTTAAATGAACACAGGGTCGCCACAAAATTTTCATGGACTAATCTTGGAATATTATTTTTGCAAAATTTGGACAGCCCAACGCACTAGCTAACATCCTTGCTAGTTTCAGTAGCGTGCTTGCTAGAGTGCTTTCTAGAGCGCTTTGACTTATATTTTGACCGAGTAAAAATTGGAAAGCTCGGTTTAACATGAATTGCTTGCTTTAACTACAATTTGGGTTCATAATTACAAAAAGTATTGGCTAATTACCTTTGCAAATGAACAACGCCGTCAGGCCTTCAGTCCATAGTGCAGTCCTTCTCTTTCTATGGTGGCTCACAAGAAACATTAGAGATGCATACCGCCAATTACTGTATGCGTGTAGCACAATGTCCCTGATTTCTTATTATAGAAATGCCCCAAATCCTAACTCTATCACCTGTTTTTATAATAATTATATTCATATTTTTTTATATTAATAAACATTGTTAAAATTTAGTATGTATGATATTTCTATAAAAATGTAGTGCCCAACGCACACAGTAGGTGGCGGTATGGAAATCTAACGTTGGTTGTGAGATGCAATAGAAAGAAAAGGACTACATATTTGTATATGGTATGCCTGACGCCGTTCTTTGTTTGCAAATATAGGTAGCGAATTTATTGTACCGTAATTATAAACCCAAATTGTTGTTAAACAATTTATGTTAAACCAAGCATTACAATTTTTATTTGGTCAAAATGTTACGTTTTGCTCACTAGCAAGCACTCTAGCAAGCATGCTGCTGAAGCTTGGTAGCAAGCTAGCTAGTGACTAGGGTTGTAAAAATGTACCTGAAAGTTTTGTAGCATTCGTCCATGAAAATATTTTTGAGAATAGTACCTAATTCCGATATACATTCAATTGTACTTGTGAAAAAGGTCCTTAATTCTGCACCTCGTTAGTTTTAATACTGCCTCAGCTATTGAACAAATGATATGTAAGCATATGTGTTTAAAATGTAACATGTATGGTGGCATTGTGCCGTTTTATGGGTTACCAGGCAGTTAAAAAATACCAAATACTACAGTATACATAAAAGAACGTTTAGTTGAAACCTTCACTACAAGTGGAGTTGCGTTCCTGTGCATCAATACGTTAATCAGTCTGAAACTTAAACAGGGTAATTATAACTACAGAACTGAAAAAACATGTATTAAGAAATGTTTTTTACTGTCTTATTATACAGTTCAGGTAACGCATCAATTAATAATAACGGCATCTGAAAAATGACCTATGCCTGAAACCTAGTGGTGCTATCAAACTCCTGGTACCAATGGTAATATATTGGGTTACTCTGACAAGGACTCCTTTGTCTGAGTATGTCAATTGGTTGAGCACTGTGCTAATAACGTAAACTTTGTGGCTGGGATTCACTTGGGGAAACAGGACGAGGAAAATGACTAAAATGTAGACCATTTCAAACAATGGTGCTCGTGAATGTCCTTTCAGAACCATTATGCAAAAAGGCTACCTTGTCTTTGTAAGATCACTTGTGGTTGTAATAGGGTTGTTGAGTATATTTCAGAAGGTGTTCAAATGCAATTTTATTAAATAGTTTGCTTGTCTGCCCAACATTTCATCCAAAAGAATATGAGTGAATAAAAGTTCTGGCCAAACACACACACCAAAAATATAAAATCAGATTTTGCAGAGAAAGATTCCTCTAAATACCCATGTAAGGCAATTACCGTGAAGCTAATTTCTATTTTACAAAGACACACACCATTTCTGTTTGAATACTGAGGAAGATTCAGACTTGGAATATTTCGTTGACCTGACCATTGTAGAACAATTGATTCTTGTGAACTGCTAATGAAGCCATTTAATAGTTGAGTAAGTTGTATTTTTCCTGGGCTACACAACTGATATGTATTGCCGGGGACACTGCAGGACTGGAGATGAAATACATGCTATAGATTAGGTACATTATGCACAGTAGATGTTTAACCAATGAATAATATGTCCTCACGCAAATATTTTGTTGTGTTGTAGTAAGAAATCCCGAGGATATATTACACAGTTACAAGAAACTTCTGAAAGACTTCAAGAATACGAGGAGCATAAATGCTGCAGGAGGCACAAGTTGGACAAAACTACTATTGCCCTTACTGCCATTAAAGCAGAGGTCTGTACAGTTAAGTGGAAAACCATGCAAACAGCCTAACTTGAATTATGTATTTGTTTTTCTCTCCCCAAGTTTGCAGCTACACTGCTCAAAAAATAAGGGAATATGTAATTATCGCAGTATAACACCATGTCAGTTAAACTTCAGGGATATCAATCTGTCCAGTTAGGAAGCATAAGCGATTGTGAAACAGTGTCACCTGTTTTGGTGCAAATGAAAGCGACAACATGTGCACTGGAGAGGCAACAGCAAGACAACCCCCAAAAAGGAAATGGGTTTTGCAGGTGGTGGCCAAAGACAATAACTGTCTCCTTATCCTTCCTGACTGATTCTTCTCTTGTTTTGTTTTGCTAGTTTCCTTGTCACTAATGGTAGTATGAGGCGGTAGCTGCAGCCCATTCAGGTTGCACAGGTAGTCCAGCTCCTCCAGGATGGCACATCCGTACGTGCCTTAGCAAGAAGGTTTGCTGTGTCTCCCAATACAGTCTCAAGAGCATGGAAGAGACACCAGGTCGTTATATGAGGAGAGCTGGACTGGGCCATAGAAGGCCAACAACCTAGCATCAGGATCGGTATCAGTTCCTTTGTGCGAGGATGTACAGGAGGAGTGCTGCCAGAGCTCTACAAATTGACCTACAGCAGGCTGATGTTTTGCATGTTTCTGACCAAACTGTCAAAAACGGACTACACAAGGGCCCGACGTCCTCTAGTGGGACCTGTGCTCACAGACCAGCACCATGTAGCACGATTGGCATTCGCCAGAGAACACCAAAATTGACAGGTCCGTCGTTGGCGCCCTTTTCTGAGAGCAGGTTCACATTGAGATGTGACAGGCGTGAAATAATCTGGGGATGCCGTGGTGAACATTATGCTGCCTGCAACATCATCCAGCATGACTGGTTTGGTGGGTCAGTGATGGTCTGGGGAGGCATATCCTTGGAGGGTTGCACAGACCTCCACGTGCTAGCCAATGGTACCCTGACTGCTATTAGGTACTGGGATTAAATCCTCAGACCCATTGTCAAACCCCACGCTGGTGCAGTGGGCATCATCCTGGTGCAGGACAATGCCCGGCATCATGTGACCAGAGTGTGTAGGCAATTCCTGGATGAAGAAGGCATTGATTGCATTGACTGGCCCTCACGTGCCCCAGACCTGAATCCAATTGCGAACCTCTGGGATGTTATGTATTTGTGCATCTGACGCCACCAAGTAGCACCACAGACTGTCCAGAAGCCCCCTGATGCCCTGATTCAGGTCTGGGAGGAGATTCCCCAGGACACATTCCGCTGTCTCATCAGGTGCATGCCCAGATGTTGCCAGGAGCGCATACAGGCACCTGGGGGCCATACACACTCTTGAGTCACATTATGAGTTGCTGTGATGAAATTCAAGCAAATTGGAACAGCCTGTGATTTCAAATGTTTTCTTTCATTTTTGGCGTGAGTTTGAATCCAGCCCTCTGTAAGACCAGCACAACATGAGAAAATTACAGATCTTTCTGTTACGTATTCAACAAGATGTAAAAAGTGTTCTTTAAAACATTTGTACACACTGGTGTCATCATAATGGGATGTGTAAAATATGATTTCAGTCAAATTTGAGCAGACAATGGTAAATTATAAAAAATGAAATGCTCACAGTTGTTTTTGTTATTGTCAGTGACAAGTCCAGTAATTGAATAGATTTACATTTGTATACAGGGCGAGATCTCTTCTAAGAGAGAAGACTTTGGGACTCCCCCTCTATACCAAGCTGGATTGAGGCTGTGTGGTTACACAGAATTTCAAATGGCGTACATGCACATCACACCGGACCAGCAAAGCAACCTTTTGGATTTACAGATGAACTCTTTCAACTACACTGTAACTATGTGGGAACAGACATAGCTTCAAATTACAGCCGTCTTTCCTTGTAACTACACTTTAACTATGTGGGGACGGACACCACTTCAAATTACAGCCCTCTTTCGTTGTAACTACACTGTAACTATGTGGGAACAGACACCGCTTCAAATTACATCCCTCTTTCCTTGTAACTACACTGTAACTATGTGGGAAGACACACCGATCCAAACTACAGCCCTCTTTCCTTGTAACTACAATGTATTTACATGGGAACAGACACTGCTACAAATTACAGCCCTCTTTCCATGTAACTATACTGTAACTATGTGGGGACAGACACAGCTTCAAATTACAGCCCTCTTTCTTTGTAACTACACTGTAACTACGTGGGAACAGACACCGCTTCAGATTACAGCCCTCTTTCCATGTAACTACACTGTAACTATGTGGGAACAGATACAGCTTTAAATTACAGCCCTCTTTCCTTGTAACTACACTGTAACTATTTCGGGACAGACACCGCTTCAAATTATAGCCCTCTTTCCTTGTAACTACACTGAAACTATGTGGGAACAGACACTGCTTCAAATTACAGCCCTCTTTCCTTGTAACTACAGTGTATTTACGTGGGAACAGACACTGCTTCAAATTACAGCCCTCTTTCCATGTAACTACACTGTAACTATGTGAGAACAGACACCATTTCTGTAACTATGTATCACTTTTCACTGGGGCTCAGTAAATGTGATACATTTCATTACAAAACTCCATTTCCACCTGGAGTCAAGGTAACATCTTGGTTATATGGCAAACAAATCATACATTTCTGTAAACATCTGAACTTATAGGCTTTGTGCACATAATTCTGATATATAAATGTATATTGTAGCCATAATTTGACATTCATGCAAACATGACAAAGGTCTAGCTTAAAAGTATAAACATAATGTGTTAAAAAGGGGACTCTCCCCAAATTGCCCAACAAGAATTAAAACAACATAACATATAGCAAAGCCTACATTTTTCAAAGCCAGATATATGACCACAGATATATGCATATTGCATCAGTACAGATTGACTTGTGCTTAGGTTTTTGTAATGGTATAAATCATTGTGCCCTCCACCCCATATGTGCACAGTGATACACGCCAACACAATAATTCATGACAGATTGAAACTACATATTTTCTCCCAAAACAACACAAAAACAAAACAAATGTTTCTCCATAACTAGCAGAATTTAAAACAACTACCAATAAATATATCACAACCAGGTGAAGCAAATGTATAAGAAAACACACTATGCTCTTTGCCTTGTTTCTGTACTTTTAACCTAAACCCATTAATAGTTCTCTAAAAGTGTTAGAGAAGGGTTAATGTTTTTTCATGGGCTGTATCACTGAGGCTGTTACACTGCACTGTGGCGGATCTCTGAATAAAACCCAGTCTCCCCAGACTAGAGAATTTAAACTGTAGTGAGGCTGGTTGTGTAAAACATTAGGCATATCATAAATGCCCTTTCTTTCACTAGCAAAAGCAAGCCCTTGTGTGTTCTCTACAGCAATATTTGCCAATAGTTGATTATTAGCAATACAGTCTCAAAATCTTTATGGAGGAAAAATACAAATTACTTTGATTTATTATGTTTTCGATGTGACTAGGACACAGTATTCAATACCTCCTTTAAATCCAGTTTTGTTTCTCCACGTTATGCATTGGCCATAACTATGAGTAAAGGGTTTCAACAATATGTTAATAGAATATAACTAACGTGTTACAGTAAATGACAGGTGGACTTCCATGTGTGCTATACTATATATTTTAAGGACAGCCATGTTCAAAAAGAAGCATGATTATTTGGGTTGGTGTTGTAGAAGACTATGAATCAGCACGAGTATGATATCAGACACATTATAAGAAATATGAACAAGTAACCAGTCAAGCCTAGTTCAGCCGGCCCGCAATAAAATGTGTTAATCGTGGATGCCCTCTCAAGAATCGAACCCAGGTCACCCATGTGAAAAGCTGTCGTTAACCACTACGCCACAGAGCTATACGGTTACCGTCAGTATAGCCTCTTGACATTATATAATTTTGTCACGCATTAACATTAAACTGAGTTTTACTATTTCGTTAGACGCCATTAAGCAATGTGTTAAACTGAGTAACGTTTCTTATTAAGTTTACCTCCACCACAAATAGTATCTATCAACTTTAAGGCTTTTGCCACTGGCCGTTTTAACAGCTTATTAGCCATTCGTGAATGACATTGATACAATAACTACTGTATCAATATAGCTGACGATAACAGACTTTTTCGTCCAGGGAATAGACGAGAGAATTGTATAAGCAAGTGTTTTGTTTGTCTATCCTGAAGCAAGCCTAGGACATAATTTCGAAAATCCACAAATAGTATCTATCAACGTTATGGCTTTTGCCACTGGCCGTTTTAACAGTTTATTAGCCATTCGTGAATGACATTGATACAATAACTACTGTATCAATATAGGTGACAATAACAGACTTATTCGTCCAGGGAATAGACGCGAGAATTGTATAACCAAGCGAAGTGTTTGTCTATCCTGAAGCAAGCCTAGGACATAATTCGAAAATCCACCAGAAAAAGTCGCAATATATCAGTAAACAGTTTCATTTTAGGCTTCCCATAACATAGCTACTAAAGGTTGTAGCCAGCGAAATTTTTGTCTATCCTGAACAAATTCTCTTTTGCCACTGGCCGTTTCAATCTATATCTATCAATGTAGGTGACCATAACTGACCTTTTTGTCAAGTCAAAAGACGAGAGAATCGTGTAGCCAGCGAAGTGTTTGTCTATCCTGAACAAATCCTAATATCCACCAGAACTGTTTTATTTTAGGCTTTTTATTACGTAGCTACATAGGGTTGTAGCCAGCAAAGTTTGTGTCTGTCCTGAACCTCAGGCATAATGCATTTTGACTGTTACAGGAGACGAACACGGGACCTGCTGTTCCGGAGCACACGTCTCTAACCACCAGTAATACAATTCAAATTAATATCAGTGAAATCCAGTGAATATTGAGTGTGCAGATGGTATAGTCAGCTTCCTTATTATGGAGTGTTTTTTGCATTGGACTTTATTACTGTGGCCATTGTTGTACACACTGACTGATGCCATTACAAAAATTCACTGAAGCCTTCAAAGTCATGTTTACTGTTCAAACACCATGGGAGGATATTTCTGTATTAGGTCACACAATTCACAGATTACACAAACAATGAAAAATCACCACTTTCTGTCCTGATGCTAATGGTTAATGTTTTTATTGCTTTGAAATAGTCCTAAATAGTGTGGAGTAATTCTGAGTGCAAAACTTATTAAATATTTTTAATAAAATGTATATATTTTGTAGCAACAAATAATTCATGTGCAAAATTGTAAATATAAAATCTGGACATTTTAAATAATTTTCAAAATATATCTTTCTGACTCTGTTGTCAGCTACCTCACACTGAGTGATTAGGTGAGAAGAGCTGGTAGGTTTTTGTCATGGGCTGTATCATTGTGACCCGCTATATATGGCACTGTGGTTTTCCTCTGCACAAAAACCTCCCAGCTCTCACCACTCGATGCAGGGGTCTAAGCTGGAGTAAACTAGTGCAACTTATCACAACAAGCCTAACTTGATGTACTGAATGTTATTGGAGGAATGTCAAATTATGTGTTATTAAAATCCCGTCTAGGAACAGATGTCATGGTGTGGATCCGCACTTCTCCCCGGTGATCAAAATAATTATCTAGCAAAGAATGAGGGGAAGAGGGATTCCTTGTTATCTGGGGGAGGAATGTGAGAAAAAAATCTGAAGGGCATTAATTCTTTCCAACAAGGAAATTGGAGGGATTCTGTTTATCAGCAAGACAGTAACAGAAAATACAGCAAAACCTCCCTTACTAACATTAAACTCTATAACATACTGACAGTGTTGATTCCTGTATACCAAAAGAATACATAAGCATAGGAAATATTTTATTTGATGGAACTTTCTTTGCAAAATATGAATGTTCTGTCACAGTGAAAACCCATAATTCGTGAAAGAGATCATGCGTTTCATGACTGATTTTACATGATGAATGTCAGTCACAGTTTTTAAAATAATATTGAAGAAAATATTCACAAAAACAAAATTAAAAATTAAGGGCCGGTTTTGCAGACACGGATTAAGCCGAGTCTATGACTAGAAAATCAAGTTTAATCGAAAATTCCATTCAGTTTGTTTTTTAGTCCTAGTCTAGGCTTAATCTGTGTCTGCGAAACCAGGCCATAATGTTTTATCCCTGAGCAAATGACTTAACCATAGTTGCTCCAAGGTCCTTGCTGAAAATGAAAAAATGTTGTCAGTCGTACTAAGAGCAGCTAAAATGTACCAAATCGCATGGCAGACAAGCATATTTATATGGGAAGTAATGACGAATGTGACCAACGCTAACCAGTCCAGTGTAACTACTTTCATCATAAATATCAGGCATTTTGACCAGGAAAAAGTTTAAACCACCTGTGTACAATTGATGTTTTTTGTTTTAATCGAGAGAATAACATTTTTTACATTCTGTTGTCAGAATATACAATTTGTCCTTTCTTGGCATTGCATATGAGATTAACCAGAAATTTTCCACCACAGCAGTTTTTGTTATGGCATGTAACACTGTGCCCCAGTAGTTATCACAATGACTCACACCTAAACAAAAACCTCACAGGACTATCATGGACCTGTAATGATTTCCTAGAATCATCACAAATGATTTAAATAATTTACTTACTACTACATCTTGGGAATTTGTCCTTAGCCAGTAGAGTTGATCTTGTCATATATTATAATACAACCGTACATAAATAAGCCAATGCTTTCTCATCGGCCCTTATTTTTAAAGGAAAGAGTGCTTAGATGAGAATAGATAATAAAACCTGGTGAGAATTATTCCCTGTCTCTTTTGGTTGAAAATTATATGTGCTTTGCAGCAATATGAAAGAGACTGAGGAATGTGTTACGTATTATGGTACTGTAGTTGGATATTATAATGTTGAAACATGGTAGTGACACCTAGGTGGGTGACAGAGGTACTTGCGTGTGGAAATATAGAAGTTCTTGATTTTTCTGGGTGGTTATGGTGTAGCTGCCCCAACAATTTCAGTTACTCTTTATCAAGAGCAATTATGAACATTAGTGTCTTCTGCTCTCAGATTATTGTCTTCTAAGAACTGTTTTGCCCTCAGTCCGGGTGAACTGGCCATTCAGGGAGTCTGAGTAGTAATCAGAGTATAGTAAACCCCCCTTTACATCCCAGTCCATTTTGTTGGTTTCATTCCATTTTGTTGGTTTCTGTCACTCCGTGGTTGATTTTGAGAATTTTATTAGGACTTTCAATGGTCTTCATCACACCGTCATTGCTAAATATTATCTAAAATCTCAATTGTTGTACCAGGTCAGAATGGTACACTGCACAAAGTACTGTGCTTGCCAAGATCTAAAGTCTTAAGATTAGACATATTTAATGAATAATCTTGTTTTTAAAATAATGTAAAATGGAGTATTTTACTGCTGCAACAAGTTACATTAAATTACATTCAATTAAGCCATGTACCATTCTCTTTTACTGAAAAAAAACCTTGTTTCAAGGTTCAATATGTTTAATACAATGCAGATTAATCAATTAAGACGTTGAATACAGAAAACATATGACCCCCGACTCAACCTCAACTCATACATTCATATTATTATTTATATGTTATTTCAGGAAAAAGTTGTTTAAACTGATGCAGATGTTGCTCAATCATACATTTTTAGATTAGATTTAGATTCAGCTTTATTGTCATTGAACTGTACAAGTACAGTACAATGAAATGCAGTTTGTGTCTAACCAGAAGTGCAAATAGAGGAGTGCAGAAAAATGTACAAGTTAAGTTTGAGCCTTAATAAAGTTTGCAAAGAAATAATAAAAGCAAGAACTGTCTGAACTAATTCAATTGATAATAAATTGAACATACTCATTTTTCACATCATTTAAAACAACATGTACAATCTTCAGTATTGACATTTGCCCACTGGACTGTTTCAATTTGTTATCATTAGATACCAAAATGCTGACACTAACAGGACAAGGCCTATCTCATATATCAAGAGGTGAGTAAGGAAAACTCTGTAGAGTTGAACTGAACACATCCAATTCTATCTGTCCTGACAGAATAGTGTTTTAATACAAGCTTAACTTCCCTTGGTGCAACACCTTCAGAAATGTTTTGAGGGATGCCTTCAAAGTATCTGTGCATGCTTTGTCTATTTCAAGGCACTGTCTAATGTGCTACTCTCGAGTTCTTCTAATAAACCTATTCTCCTCAAAATATCTTTGCATATCCTCAAAGTTGCATTCACACTGTATACTTGATATAGGCAAATCCAACACCTTCTTTGAAGCCAGCATGCGTGTGTTGGGCAAGTGTCTCCACATATCACTATAACAGCACAGAAAACATCAATTTCACAATTTTGTGTTTCAAAACATTACACCATGACATAGATAAATTAGATAATCTAGAATTCTCTTTAAAATAACATCAACACCCCTCTGTGAAATATCATCAGCCTTTGCAATAGCAAGTTGTCGTAAGGCAGATAACGTTGATCTAATCTTTGGATGTATGTTACCTAAAGTATAATAAAACATTTACAATGTATTTGCAGAAGCATGTGACCCTAAGGGGTTGCATATTTCAATTTCATCACTGTACAAAATGATTTGCAATTAATTAGGCCTGACATAATATCAAGGTTGTGATTTAAAAAGAGCCCCATCAGAAAAGTCATACAAGAATCCATCTCTGCTGCTCTGTGGTACAGTGTTCAACACTGTGAAGATTCTCGAGTTGGAAAATAACAGTTTTAGACCTTCAATTAGCGGTACATAGTGGTTGAACTGGATTTTGACCAGTTTTAGATTAATTCCAAATAGTCTGTAAAAGCCATTTATTTGCTTTTTAGTTTGGTGTAATCCACTTTTGTACCACTAGGTGGCACTAACTTATATGGGACTGTATTTATACTGGATGTGAATTACAGCCAGGTGTGCATGCTGTGTGAGGCATTCAGTTTTCTTTTTATTTGTAAATAATAAACTGAGCAATAACGCAAAGTAAACATCTGGATATTGTAACTGGACTATGCACTACACCTCCGACGCCTGTAGCACGCGTAAGTGTAGTTCGCCGACTTGCACCATGGTGACTTATTGGAAGGCTGTTATATAGTCAATGAATTAATATAACACATTTAATATATAAAGAGAGTATTACAATTACAGTGCAAGTATCCAAGATAAAAGTTATCCGGAGATTGAAGATGTATGTGAGAGCAAAGATGGAGGCAGAAGTGAGGAAAATGCAAGACAGAGCTTTCCCAAACTCCACTCTGGTTTATATCCCCTAACCAAAGCTGTGGGTGTTGGTTGACTGACCTAAGGATAACAAAACTAGTCCTGAAGAATAGACCTCTTATCAATTAGGGACACATTCCAATCTGTTCTGGGGCCATCTCATATGACAGTGTGTTGTTATTGTGGAAGATGTAAAATGTTCGTGATTTATTACAAACAAAAACTTTTCAGAGTCTGGTATAACAGTTGATTATTTCAAGTTTAATTACGTGGATCCACGGGAACAATCGCTTTCACAAAACAGAGTATAAGTACAGAGACCAACAGAGTAGTGTCATAACAATTGTTCTGATCATACATTATTGCTTTCACCGCTTTATACCCCTCCTTGTCAGCCCCCAAAAATATTATCTCAAATGCTATAAGATACATACAAAAACAAGTCGTCATACTAATCGGAAAACAAGACAGAACCCTACATTGTCATGGCAACCATAGTTCTAGGTCAGAGTTAACAGACCTCCTGATCTGAGCTACCCCCAGTCCCTGTCCTACACAAACGGAAGAATACAGAGGAGACACAGGGAACTTCACCTTGGAGCCAACTGAGCAGGGTCGTAGATAAGATAGGTTTGAGGCCTGGCGCCTTCGGTTGTGGCCATAATCACTTCTAAGAACAGGGCATGCTGACCTAGGTCTTCTTCTATACGTGGCAACCATGAACAGCCTAAAGCAATTTAAGGCCTAATCGAAAACAGTCCATTTACTACAGTTAATTTGCAGAATAATGGGTAGAATAAGAATAAGGTAATAAATTAATCTTTAACATTATCACGAAAAGCAAGCAAGCTAGGCCAAAACAAGCATACCTTTTGTGTCTGCATTCACACCTTACGGAAACATCTGTTAACTGTTAACATTCCAATGATTGACTACTAGGATAGAAATTAAGTACATAGGTATAC
>JACXGI010002637.1:37796-71312 GCA_016801175.1 Esox masquinongy
CAACTTTTGTTTTTGATGGCCATGACTCTTGAATCCACTCACTTTACCCTACAAATGTTCTATAATTTAAAAAAAATCTATTGTATCATTAACTGTTAATGAGTCATCAGGTCAAGCAACTTGCCTGTGACAAGTGGCAATGTTCCCTGACAGTGACTGCAAAAGAAGCTGCAGATCTGGAAATATCAGGTCTGTTTACAAACGTTCCAACACTAGCTTCTTCCTTTAGTTAATAATAATTATGAATAACAACATTAATTTAATTTAATATACTGCTGCTGACTGACAATTTAATTGAAGTAATCCACCCTTATTTATTAATAAAATACCACTCGATCACAATCGCAAGAGTGAGTGCTTACATCATCATACTGCTATGTTTCAAGTTGAGTGACAAGTGGCGTTATTTCCACTGAGCTGGTCCTTCCAGGAGTGATACAGTCAGAAAGAAATTGGTGCACCAAAATGTTCCATCTCTACTCTACATGATGTGGATGTCGTCGTTCTCATACTAATACTAAAGTATGGGTCCATTTAATGTGGTGAAAGAATGAATTGTAAACTCTGGACTCTTGGTCACAACCATCAATTCCACAGAAAACACAAACAACCACGATCAATCTGCAGTTAACGTTACTCTTGTTTACCTTCTGAGTCTGCTTTTATGTAGCCGGCTATAGACTTTATCTGTAAAACATATCCATTCAAAAGAATAACTACGTTTAACAGTGACATAAGTTATTGCAATTCTGTTACAAGAAATATATATTTTTGTCTCTAAAATTTGATCATATGTTCAATTGTAGTATTTTCTGAGCCTGCACTCCCTCACTTTATTCACGCCAAATGACGACAATCATTTAGTTGAAGGGGTTTGGCGCTCAAAGATGCATTTTTGTTCGAAAAAGAATAACACAATGAACACGGGAATTAACACAAACTTTAGCTAGCTAGCAAGCTACCTAAGTACAGTACCTAACTAGCTAGTTAACCATGTGCCTTATTTCTGACAGGTAAGTTAACGGTAGCGAACAGCAGTCTGGGGGTAGTATCTGCATTGACCTGTAGCACCAGGGTTGATTTGGACGACACCACAATGTCGGTGTTGCGGGGTAAGTCATGTTAAACATCCTATCTGGCGCTATTTGGTAACGTCAGCACAACCAGTAATGCTTATTTTGTGAATCTAGCTAAGCTGTGCTCCGCAAATACTTTTGGGATCTTGGCAGTTTTGAAAAAGCAGTAAGGAACAATGAACCTCCTCACTGAATTAATGATGATCAACCACTTGGAAATGAAGAATCCTAAGAATGCTTGTCTTTATAAAGTTATTTTCCCCATGGTATGTTTGTACCAATCACATGAATATTCCATTCCAGCCTGACAGGGACACACGCACACACTAATAAAAGAAAGCTTTCCTCCAGTACACATAGCGTCGCTGTCGGGCGGAGACCTCGTATCTCCAAAATCGCTACTTTTCCGGATATGAAAAAAACATCGTTTTTTTTATAATTGAACACAGCACATTCAAAGTTGGTATTCTGTCTTTATATATGGTCAGACAATTGCATGTATCATTATATTATTCATATTTTACCAAAATCAAGCTCAATCTGATTTTGGTTTTTGAATACCCTTGGAGAATTGGTAATATATGTGCCATTTGTAAGGGAAACATGAGTGAGAAGGCAAAACACATGTCTTTTGTTTCTTATGGGATTCACATTCAGCTGTAGGTCATAACAGAATGGCACAATCATAAAACAAAAAATGGCAACAAAGAAAAAAAATGAACTGACCCCTGTTCAAAAGTCTGCATACCCAGAACTTTAGTTCTTAATACTGTGTATTGCCCCCTTTAGCATCAATGACAGGGTCAACTTGGCCTTGTGCTTAGGGTCATTGTCGTACTGGAAAGACCAAGAGTGTCCCACACTGTAAAAAAAGATACACCATATCTATTCAATAAAATTAAGACAACAGATTACAAGCAATAATATTAATTAAATATAACTATGTTTGGCATTAAGTGAATATAAATTAAAGAACAGCCTTTATAGTTATCCATTTCATATGAGTAGATTCCACATGAAAACAAAAAGGTGTTAATAAATTCCTTTTTGTTCTCATTTGGAATCTGCTCATATGAAATGGATAACCCTTGGATTTGAGTTGTATTTACTCAAAGGAATTGTGTAATATACTACGCCACACCTACAATATAATTTCCCAATATGGAATGCCCTTTTAAGTGAGCTCTAGCGCTACCACCCATGACTGTATTTGTTAATGACAGAGACATGGTTATTGAACACATTTATTCTCTATCATTTATTCCTGTTGTCAATTCTATGCCAACAGTTATAAAATATTGAAACGTGAATACATAACATATTCATAAATAATTATTTTGCAGTGTTGTAACCCCCCAGCTCATGGGCTATTCAGATGCCCTCAAAATATGCTGTGCTGTTAGATTGGAATCATAGCATGGTGGCCTGGAAGTCATGTTTAAAATGCATTCTTAATTTTAAGGAAATTCGCATGTTTTCAAAATCAAAAGCAACACTTGTTAAGATTTCTGGAAATCCTGGAGAGTTCACCAGAGTTTTGCAAAGCTACCCACAAGGCATTGGCTTGCAAAGGAATGCATAATACCTATTGGATACAGAACTTCAGACACAAAGATGGATCTTTTATGGAATTGTTAAACTAATTTCAGTACTTAGTGAGTGATTGAACAGTACTGACTGGCATTTGCAAGGCTTTGGAAATCTTTTTATAACCTTTTCCATCTTTATGAAGTTCCTTTACCTTGTTATGCAGATCATTTGACAGTTCTTTTCTGCTCCCCATGGCTCAGTATCTAGCCTGCTCAGTGCATCCACGTGAGAGCTAACAAACCCATTGACAATTTATACACAGACACTAATTGCAATTTAAAAAGCCGCAGGTGTTGGAAATTCACCTTTAATTGTCATTTTCACCTGTGTGTGTCACCTTGTGTGTCTGTAACAAGGCTAAACATTTAAAGATATGTAAACTTTTGATCAGGGCCATTTGGGTTATTTTTTTTATCATTATAATTTGAAAAGGAGCCAAACAACTATGTGATAATAAATGGCTTCATATGATCACTATTCTTAAATAAAAGACAGTTTTTTTGCATGATCAGTCATATTTTCAAAATCAATGCCAAAATTTCACAATTTCTGCCAGGGTATGCAAACTTATGAGCACCACTGTATCTATATTTCTTTTAGATTAATTCAAATTAAAGACTAAGATGCACCATTTATTTAGGTATGTATTGTACATAAGTTCTTTGAATACCTCAGTTATGGTATTTCTTCAACATAAAAACATACCATAAAAATACAGTAAGGAGCATAGCACAGAAAGTTCACTAAAAAGGTATACACATTTTCTTATCTATAACTTAAACAAAGTTCATACTGTATTTTGACCTAGTGACAGTTGATGTTCACTGACTATGAAAAGTAATCTAATCCTATAATCATGTAATATATTACATTATTTGAGTCGGGGGGGGGGTGTAAATGTCTGTAAAAAATAAACTAATGTACTATATTGAAGGTATAGAATATTATCATATTTTACACTTGATTCTTGCTGGGTTTTTTCATTCAATGGTTTTTATACACTACAGCTTTCTTTTAACTTTGACTTTGCTGCCAGACCTTTCACTCTAAATGTATGTTTGTTATACCAAAGTGATGTCTGTTTGTTATACCAAAATGATTTCTGAGAAGGCAGAATTTCCATGTATCTACTGCTAATATTCTGCAATAAGAATTTTGAAATTTTGATGGCTATTTACATATTTTATTAGCAATGAGGGAGTCATTTCTCCTCTCTCTTTAAATATGGTATGTCAGACTACCAAATGAAAATTGGCTACAAATTCCACATCAATGTCAAAAAGAACAGGTGTGAGTACATATGCAACAATACAAAATCTCAACAAACTGGCCTGAAATCATTAAACAAATTATATTGTATCTTTCCTTCAAGAAACAATAATGCAACATACAACTGTTTAACTATTTAAAAATACAGATTAATGAGTGACCTACCAGATGAGACTGTGACCATGATCCCTTTCCCCCAAAATAGCCATACTCATAATAGCTATACACAGTATGACACAGTGTGGTTTCTCCCTATTGTCCCCATCCTAATGCAGATACAGTATAATGCAAGTTTAGACTCTGAGGTTTTTGTACAGCCTTGTTTCACTGTGCCACCCCACCCCAGTATCACAGTGATAGATCCCTAGACAAAAACACCTAATTCCCATCTCTACACAGATTTAAACTGAATGAGCCTGCTTTCAGTAAGGAATGAGAAACAAAAAACAATGGCTACAACTACATAATGCAGCGTTAGCACTGATTCTTGCAGTCAATTATTATTGGATTTTTTGTTAGTTTCTGACCATTGTTCGCAAATGTATTGCTTCATGTCCAGTATGAAAAACATTGGCTATGGTCAAAAAAGGATTTAATTGAATTCCTGGATCATGGGAGTTGTCCGTTTAACTTGTTTAGTGTTGATGAGTCCTCACAAGGGCACAGCATTTTTGTACAACATAATATCACTGTGGTCCACGTATATACTGTACTGTAGTCACAGTGATGCACACCATAACTAAAACCTCCCACCATAACCACAATACTGCTCGATTAGGGTTGCAACACAGTCAGATGGTATTTCAACAGGACACAATACAACCATTATGCATTTAGAATTGTCGGTAACATTTGATTTCATTTCTGCAGATCAGTAGTGGAATCCAAAATAAGTCATATAGATTAAGGCAAAATGATGAATGTGAATAGGCAGACATCAGTCTCTGATTGCTGATAGTGTCACATTGTAATGCTGACCACTCACTGATCAGAAATGGTGCCACATGCTACAAACAAGAGATGAGATCACTGGAGAAAGGATTTTGGAAGTGTTGATATGGAGGTGATCCCGCAGTATATGGTGTATACAGTTTGATTAAACTTGTTTTGATGCAGTGAGCACATGTATAGCTTTGTGGCATAGTGGTTAAGGACACAGCTCCTCATGTGGAAACCTGGGTTCGAATCCAGTGAGGGATAGCATTTACCACTTTTAATTGCGGGCCTGCTGAACTAGGCTTGCCTGGTTCCTTTTCTGGTTTAATATTTAATTTGAAGATAGATTTTCCACAGGTTTTATATCAGACTTAAAAGGTCTGAAGTGTAATTTCTGTGCACAATACTGGTGGTGCATGATCAAAGTAATTTATGCGTGCAGTGCAATGTATCTCTGCTCGGAAGTCATATTTTATGCTCACTCTGTAATTGACAATCTCGTTCACACAAGCCATTCTGTGATGTAAACTGAAGCCATACATATTAACCTAAGTGTGTTTAAACCCCCGATCCACCCTATAGGAGGTAGCTTGAATAAAAAGAGGTCCACCCCAGTGAACAATCATTAGAAATACTATTTATGAAAGCACTGGGCCAGAACATGCAAATACAGAGATGAGCACAGACGTGTGCACACGTTGAGTTTTAGGAAACACAAGTATGTGTAAAGGCACATATGGTGTTTCACTTCTTTCAAGGCACTGTATTTGTGTCCAAGACTGTCGGACAGTTTCAGTCCCACAGGTGTGGTATTAGGGGGATAGAGAGGAAGCTGCTTCTCCATAACACTATTATTAGACTAGTCAGAGAACACATTTACCATTTAGAAATTACAGCACGTTTTGTACATTGACAACCCAGTTTAGGGTACCAATAATATTTGGAACGATTAACATTATTTACAATGAAATAGTAATTTTTAGTGCTTGGTCACATTCTTTTCACGCAAAGTGTTTGACTATGATCATCCCCAGACACTGGATATCTTCTTGGTGATTCTCTGCCAGGCCTGTACTGCAAGCATCTTCACTGTCTTCTTGTGTCAGGACCTTTCTGTCTTTTGTTCAGCTTGTGATATCTGTGCTCAACTAGATCAATCAGATCATATGATTGATTTGGCAAGTAAAAAATGTTCCTTTCTTTGCATTGCCCACCTGCCCGATGAAATGCTATCTAATGATTTCAGAGGGGTAATATAGGCTAGATCAAAACCCAGTAGAAGAGTAGGAGTTTCCACGATTCTCTCATCTTTTCAGTTGACGAGAAAGTCAGTTATCTTCACCTAATATGGAGGCCTGGCAAAAGGTGAAGCGTACGTATTGTTAGGATCGTAAGAAAATCCATATGTCAATTGGTATGATGTAAAAACAAGAAACCAGGCAAGCCTAGTTCAGCCGGCCCGCAATAGAAAGTGTTGATCATGGCTGCACTCTCAAGATTCTAACCTAGGTTGCCCACATAAAAGGCTGTGTCATTAATCACAACACCACAGAGCTGACCATTTGCCGGGTGTCAGTATAGCATATTGACATTATATAATGTTGTCATGCATTAACATCACGTCAAGTTTGAATATTTCGTTAGACACCATTAACCATCGTGTTAAAATGAGTAACGTTTCTTATTAAGTTTACCTCCACCACAAATAAAATCTATTAACTGTATGGCATTTGCCACTGGCCGTTTTAACAGCTTATTTGCCATTCGTGAATGACACTGATACAATAACTACTGTATCAATAGAGCTGAGGATAACGGACTTTTACGTCAAGTGAAAAGACGAGAGAATCGTGTAGCCAGCGAAGTGTTTGACTATCCTGAAGAAATGCTAAGACAGAATTCGAAAATCCACTAGAAATAGTCACAATATAACAGTAAACTAGTGATGACCGTTCTTCTAGCAGCAGGATATTATGCTAGCAGCGCTAACTCAGATTTTCCTTTTCAAAATAAAAGCCATCATTGAATTATATAAGGCGATGTAGTTAACAATCTAGTCTGTCAATCTACTCTGTCATTTTATGTTTAATGCCCGTTCCAATGTTGTTCTTGTCTGTTCTTTTTTACATACTAGATTGTTCACGATATGGTCTTCTTAAATGTCAATGACGGCTGTTATTGTGATAATGAAAATCTGAGTGCTGCCTGCATAATATCCTGCTGCTAAAATAACGCTAATGAAGCCTTGTTTGGCCATCACTACAGTGAACTGTTTCATTTTAGGCTTCCCGTAGCTACGGAAGGTTGTAGCCAGCGACGTTTTTGTCTATTCTGAACAAATCCTCTTTTACCACTGGCCGTTTTAACAGCTAATTAGCCATTCGTGAATGACATTGAGTATCTATCAATATAGGTGACGATATATTTATAACTGACTTTTTTGTCAAGTGAAAAGACGAGAGAATTGTGTAGTCAGCGCAGTGTGTCTTTCCTGAACAAATCTTTATGTCCGCCAGAACTGTTTTATTTTAGGCTTCCTATTACGTAGCTACATCAAGTTAGAGCCAGCAAAGTTTTTGTCTGTCCTGAACCTCAGGCATCATGTGTGTTGACTGCTACAGGAACCGAAGGCGGGACCTGTTGTTCCGTAGGTCGCGTCTCTAACCACTACGCTATTTAACAAGGGGTAGTCAGACACTCAGTAAGTTAGTCAGTGAGGGACGGACTCAGTAAGAGACTTTCACTCTTCTAGGCCGTTTACGCTTTACGCGGTCCGGCAAAAAAACGAATATGTAAAACATGAAACGTGAGCGTGAAATTAGATCTGTGAAGGTACAAAAACCCTGTTACGATGACAGACTAATATTTTTTTGTTTGTATGAATCTAGTTTTACAATTCTAAAGAAAAACATCACGATCTGGAGTTGTACCAGTTTCATCCCATCCTCCCAAAAAATGAAGAGGCATCCCCGCAGACTCGGTTGACTAAAACTCGGCTGACTACTATCAGCGTCTTGTGAGCAACATTAAAAAAAACACTTCTGAGTCACGAAAATAAAGACATTTTCTAAAAAAAGAGGGCAACCTATTACTTCAAAACTGACATAAATTCAATTTATTGTTTAAGAAAATGTACCTCTCAAAACATTTACAACAATTCATATTTGATCATATTTAAGAGTAATTTCAATAAAAAATGGGTATTAAAACACGTTCCAAGGGCAAAGTTCAGACAATGCCAATGACTGAATATGGAATACATATTGCCTCATAGCTCATAAACTATTGAATGCCAAAATTTCACAATTTCTGCCAGGGTATTCAAACATATGAGCACAACTGTATCTATATTTATTTTAGATTAATTAAAATTAAAGACTGAGATGCACCATTTATTTAGGTATGTATTGTACATAAGTTCTTTGAATACCTCAGTTATGGTATTCCTTCAACATAAAAACATACCATAAAAATAAGGAGCATAGCACAGAAAGTTCACTAAAAAGGTATTCACATTTTCTTATCTATAACTTAAACAAAGTTCATACTGTATTTTGACCTGGTGACAATTGATGTTCACTGACTATGAAAAGTAATCTAATCCTGTAATCATGTAATATATTACATTATTTGGGTCGGGGGGGGGGTGTACATGTCTGTAAAAAACAAAGTAATATACTATATTGATGGCATAGAATATTATCATATTTTACAGTTGATTCTTGCAGGGTTTTTTCATGCAATGGTTTTTATATACAACAGCTTTCTTTGAACTTTGACTTTGCTGCTAGAGCTTTCACTCTAAATGTATGTTTGTTATACCAAAGTGATCCATGTGTCTGAAAAGGCATAATTTTCATGTATCTACTGCTAATATTCTGCAAGAAGAATTTTGAATATGATTTGTCTTGGTTTTATGTATATATATATATACACATCTTTTTTTACAGTGTTGTCAACATATCAATTGTTACACATGTATTACTAGGAACAGTACCAGAATATGGCTATTTAAATGTTTTATTATTTGGATTAGGATTATGCAAATTTGACACTCAATGCAGCACAGGCAATGAGGGACTCATTTCTCCTCTCTTTAAATATGGTATGTCAGACTACCAAATAAAAATTGGCTACAAATTCAACATCAATGTCAAAAAGAACAGGTGTGAGTACATATGCAACAATACAAAATCTCAACAAATTGGCCTGAAGTCATTAACCAAATTATATTGTATCTTTCCTTCAAGAAACAATAATGCACCATACAACTGTTTAACTACATGAAAATACAGATTCATGAGTGACTTACCAGATAAGTCTGTGACCATGGTCCCTTTCCCCCAGAAGTCAAAATAGCCATACTCATAATAGCTATACACAGTATGACACAATGTGGTTTCTCCCCATTGTTCACATCCTTATGCAGATACAGTATAATGCAGGTTTAGACTCTGAGGTTTTTGTACAGCCTTGTTTCACTGTGCCATCCCAGTATCACAGTGATAGATCCCTAGATAAAAACACCTAATTCCCATCTCTACACAGATTCAAACTGAATGAACCTGCTTTCAGTAAGGAATAAGAATGAATAAACAATGGCTAAAACTACATAATGCAGAATGAAAAATATTGGCTATGGTCAAAAAAGGATTTAATTGAATTCCTGGATCATGGGAGTTGTCCGTTTAACTTGTTTAGTGTTGAAGAGTCCTCACAAGGGCACAGCGTTTTTGTACAACATAATATCACTGTGGTCCACGTATATACTGTACTGTAGTCACAGTGATGCACACCATAACTAAAACCTCCCACCATAACCACAATAGTGCTCGATTAGGATTGCATCACAGTCAGATGGTATTTCAACAGGACACAACACAACCATTATGCATTTAGAGTGTTCGGTAACATTTGACTTCATTTCTGCAGATCAGTAGTGGAATCCAAAATAAGTCATATAGATCAAGGCAAAATAATGAATGTGAATAGGCAGACATCAGACTCTGATTGCTGATAGTGTCACATTGTAATGCTGACTGCTCACTGATCAGAAATGGTGACATGCTACAAAAGAGAGGAGATCACTGGAGAAAGGATTTTGATATGGAGGTGCTCTCGCAGTATATGGTGTAAAGTTTGATTAAACTTGTTTTGATGTAATGAATGTAATCTAAATTGTTTCCATGATTGGTTAAAAAACTGGTATTAGAAATGATTGCATTGGAATGTCCTTTTTCATCAACAAAGTTCAACATAATACTTTCAAAAGAATGCTTATACATAAAATGCAATCATGGACAGTCTCTAATTATAGTAACAGATGTTTCCTTCATGGTGTGATTTCACATACTGGCACTAGATCAGGGATCTCCAAACGTTTAGGCATGAGAACTAACTTTACAGTTTTTCTCAATCGTTTTGGCTCATTTCTCGAATGAGAAATATTCTTTTAAAGCAATAAGTTCACATCTCTGAACAATTAGTTTCTTGCTCACACCAGATTAGAATTTCTCATTCATTTAAGCAAATTGCATGTGTTTTGGCACAATGTGTGCTAAAGAGTAAGTACAATTGTCTGCAATAGGCACAATACCTACATGCACATGGCTTGCTGATCAAAACTGATGAGTTGATTCTCAGTGAAATTGTCATACTTTTCACAACTTCTAAACATTCTTTCATCGTGTGAGCCATCACATGCAAAATGATCCAATCAATTATCAAAATCTGTCAGACATTCATGTATACTCCATAAATATATATGACATGGAATGTTTGTGAGGTCTGCTAAATTGGCAAATTACCTGCCAAGTGACATAGTAATGTGCCAATGATTTGAAAAGGAGCCAAACAGCCAAGAAGAGCGAATGTCGCTGAGTGAGGGACCCTTGTTAAAGCGTAGCGGTTAGAGAAGTGGTCAGGCAAACGATAGGTCCTGTGTTCGAATCTCATCACAATCAAAACTAATTATGCATTAGGATTTGTTCTGGATCAAGAAAAACTTAGCTGGCTTCAAATAGCTATATTATAGTCAGGGGTGGCTAGTAACGCGTTACAAGTAATGCAAATGAGTAAAAGAGTGCAGTTTCAGAGGAACAAGTGTTTTCTTGGGGCTGTACTCTTACTCAAGTATTTTTTAAAATATAAATCGTACTCTTTACTCTGTTACATTTCACCTACTCTTTCGTAACAACTTTGTCTTTAGTCGTTTGTCAAAAAATATTGAGTTTTTTCGTTTTGTGATTTGATTTGAGTTTGGGTGTTCCCTCCCGCTCCTTTAAATCTGTATCAGAGTGCGAGCACAGACGTAGCTAATTAAATGACAGACACCGTCACGACATGGGAAGTTGTCAATTGGAGGACGTTGATGAGGGAAATTCCAATCCCTGGCCACAGTTGCACAACATATTTCGATTTAATTTTAAAAATAGGCAACACAGTCATCATGAAATGTTGCCTTTTTAATCCCAAAGACGCAACCATCTATGCTTTCAAAAACTCATCATCATACCTCCGCAAGCACAGAGAGGTATGGTTAGCGAACCGGCTCGCGCTACTTAGCCAGCTAAATCCTATTATTATAGCTATCTTTTTTTTTATAGATTTTTCAGATTTTTTTTTGAACTTTTTTGTCATTGAACAAGTACAAGTACAGTACAACAACATGCAGTAATATATCCTAATGATCATGTAATATTCTAGCTAACTTACAATATATAACACTACAACCCGTTAGTACATTTGTATTAGTGGTTCATTGGGCTTCACTTGAACTGTATTTAGTAATGCACTTTAGTTAGCAGCAACATACCCAGTCTAACTAGCTAGATTTTAGTTGAAAGCAGTTGCTGCAAACCAGGTGGCTTAGTTGCAATGCAGCCAGTAATTCCACCCAAGACCTGACTTGCTAATAACAAATATTTGATTGACAATATGCACTAAGCATTACTACACAAGATAAATATTTTTTTTTTTACCAGCAACATCTATGATGGTCTTAATTTGCAAGAATCTTATTTGCAACACAGATTAATAATAGAAATACAGTATTATTTATTTTTGCAATTTATTTTGTTTTTCTATTCTGCATTACTATGGGCTGACTCTGGAAAACAAATGCCTATTCAAACATTAAAAATGCAGTTTGCATTTGTACTTTCTTAAATCATTTTTCCTTGCTGTTACTATGGCGTTATTGTCTTGAACAAAATATGTAACTAGTACCCAAGTACTTTTTTGACCAAGTACACTTTTACTCTAGCTTGAGTAGTTTTTTCAGGTGGTACTTCAACTTTTATTTGAGTACATTTTAGGACGAGTAACAGTACTTTTACTTGAGTACAGGTTTTCAGTACTCTACCCACCCTTGGTAATAGTAAGTCTAAAATAAAACTGTTTACAGTTATTTGGCAACTATTTCTGGTGGATTTTCGAAGTATGCATCCGTGGGTGCTTTTTGGATCAGGATAGTCAAAAACTTAGCTGAATACAACCTTCAGCAGCTACATTACAGTAAGTCTAAACTAAAACTGTTAACGGTTATACAATATTGCGACTATTTGTGGAGGATTTTCGAAGTACGCATCCATGCATGTTTTTTGGGGTAATATAGGGTTTATCAAAACCCCTTGGGCAGTAAAAGAGTAGGGGTTTCCATGATTCTCACTTGACGAAAAAGTCAGTTATCGTCACCTAAATTGATATTTATTGTGCCATGAAATTAAATAGCTTTGGCAGTGTAATCTTCAGTCTTGCTAGCAATTGCTCAATTCTTATGACTCTTCCAAGTAGTAAGTTAGTAGATACTAGTAAGCCTATTACGGGCTAATAAGATGTTAAAACGGCCAGTGGCAAAAGCCATACATTTCATAGATGCTATTTGTGGTGGAGGTAACCTTTGTGGTGGAGGTTGAAACGTTAGTCAGTTTAAAACAATGCTTAAGGGTGTCTAGCGAAAAATTAATACTTGGCATGATGTTTATGTGTGACACTCGACACTCAGCACGTATAGCTTTGTGGCATAGTGGTTAAGGACACAGCCCCTCATGTGGAGACCCGGGTTTGAATCCAGTGAGGGAACAGCATTTATCACTTTTAATTGCGGGCCGGCTGAACTAGGCTTGCCTGGTTCCTTTTCTGGTTTAATATTTAATTTGAAGATAGATTTTCCACAGGTTTTATATCAGACTTAAAAGGTCTGAAGTGTAATTTCTGTGCACAATACGGGTGGTGCATGATCAACATGGTTTATGCGTGCAGTGCAATGTATCTCTGCTCGCAAGTCATATTTTATGCTCACTCTATAATTGACAATCTCGTTCACACAAGCCATTCTGTGATGGAACTGAAGCCATACATACAGCTCTGGAAAAAATGAGGAGACCACTGCACTTTTTCTTTCCTTTCCAAAAAAGTTGAAAAGGAACGTTTTGAGTGAGGAAAAGAAGCATTAAATTTGCAGTGGTCTTTTAATTTTAACCCTTCGGTTCCTCACTCAAAACTTTCCTTTTTGACTTTTTGGAAAGGAAAGAAAAAGGTGCAGTGGTCTCTTATTTTTTTCCGGAGCTGTATTAACCTAAGTGTGTTTAAACCCCCGATCCACCCTCTAGGAGGTAGCTCGAAGAAAAAGAGGCCCATCCCAGTGAACAATCATTAGAAATACTATTTATGAAAGCACTGGGCCAGAACATGCAAATACAGAGGTGAGCACAGACGTGTGCACACACATTGAGTTTTAGGAAACACAAGTATGTTTAAAGGCACATATGGTATTTCACTTCTTTCAAGGAACTGTATTTGTGGCCATGACTGTTGTAGGACAGTTTCATTGCCACAGGTGCCATATCTGGGGGATAGAGAGAGGAAGCTGCTTCTTCACTATTATTAGATTAGTCAGAGAACAGATTTACCATTTAGAAATTACAGCATGTTTTGTTCATTTACAACCCACTTTAGGGTACCAAAAGCATTTGGAAAGATAAACATTATTTTCAATGAAGTAGTAATTTTTAGTGCTTGGTCACATATTCTGTTTGACTATGATCATCTCCAGACGCTGGATATCTTATTGGTGATCCTCTCCCAGGCCAGTACTGCAAACATATTCACTGTGTTCTTGTGTCAGGACATTTCTGTCTTTAGTTCAGCATGTGAAATCCATGCTCAACTAGATCAGTCAGATCATGTGATTGATTTGGCCAGCAAAAAACGTTCCTTTCTTTGCATTGTCCACCTGCCCGATGACATTCTATCTAATGATTTCAGAGGCATTTCATTACTGTATACATCTTCAAGGAAGAAACATAAAGCATACCTTTATGTTTTGCATGTTTCTCTTCTTCCTTCCTCTTTTTCCTAAACTGGGCACCTGATGGCTTAAACATTTTCTAATACATTTGTGTTAATTTGGCAATCAAGCATCAATACATTACCTCTCCCCCAGCACTATCAACCAGGAGTCAAGACTAAACCAATTCACCTTGAAGGTGTGTTATTCTTAACGATTTTGCACAAACCAGAAACAAATGCAACAACATGTTTGTGAATTCAGTTAAACCTAAAATTATTCATACCCATGCCAAATTTTGAGCCATAGTGAATTTTTATTTGACCAATAGGTTTCTTCTGGCTGGAAATGACATAAATAAGTGACAAAACAAGGTAAGACATTGTGCTGGAGACACAAATGAATAACGTAACTACAGCTCTGGAAAAAATTAAGAGACTACTACATCTTTTTCTTTCCTTTCCAAAAAAGTTGAAAAGGAAGGTTTTAAAATTAATAGACCACTGCAAATTGAATGCTTCTTTTCCTCACTTAAAACTTTCCTTTTCAACTTTTTTGGAACGGAAATAATAAGGTGCAGTGGTCTCTTAATTCTTTCCAGAGCTGTATTTCTGTTTTTAGCCATGACTTGCAGTTCATGGAATGCAATTTAAGTCAATATTAAATAAATAAATATGGCTATGAGCGAGCATTCTAATCACCTATAAATTGAGAACAGCTGAACAGCAGTGGTTCTCTAGTCAGTTACTAGTCAACTGCTATTGAATGCCAGTAAAGTCAATATTAAATAAATAAATATGGCATTGAATTAAATACTGAAATAAAGAAATTAGGCAATACATCAGCCTGGCAGAATTGCTAATGAAACAGAAGACCAACCTGACCCTCAACAGGCTGGTCTTCAAGCAATTGTCTAACCAAGAATCAAGGCCAATTAGTCAATTTAGGCTATATCAGTATTGCAAGCAACTACTGTATGGACTGAATTTAATAAATACATGATTTATTGGTAGCTCTAGACCTGTTGCACTTACTTACCTTGATTAACTAACATGATACACGTTTCTGGTAGCATTTATTATAACTAACGATTAGGTATGAGACTAACTTAGCAAACATGAGGTTACTGTACTATTATTTAGCAAAAGCAATTGCTAACAGCACGCACAAGTAGTAACTACATTAGGACTGTAGCTAGCTACTGTATCTAACATTTCGCCATCACTCATGTCCACATGGTATCGGCATGTTAATTTGATTTACATACAACAAACACCTAGATAGCATACATATAATACAAAAGTAATGATGTTCACTTTACAAAGCAACGTTACCTAAAGCTCTTACCTGAATCAAATGGATGTGCAACCCAGGATGACCTGAATGAGTCCATACGGTGTCACCGTCCCGTCGAGGCGGTTGGCAGCCTCTCTCAATAATTTTGAGAAACTTTTTTGGAAATCAGATATTGCACGCATCTGAACAATAAGCAACAATGATGTTTTCTTTTGTAGCCTACTGTCCTTTCCATCCGCATGAAATGTTGGCTCCCTTCTCGTATACTCAAATACAGTGATTCAGTACTGCTATTGCTTTGGTCTGAAACTGTGACATAACCACGCCCCATTCATTTGAATATACCAAATGGAAATGTGCCATTATGAAATAAATGTGTCATAATGAAATACATGTCCATTGACATAAATACATGTGGCATTATGAAATAAAAGTTCCTTGAAATAAATAAAAGTAGTCCTTTCAAAAACATAATTTTGAAATAAAAACCTATTTATTTACATATTGACTCATATATTTATATTTAAATATGTATTGCCTAATTTCTTTATCTCAGGATTTATTTCATAGCCATATTTATTTATTTAATATTGACTTAACTGGCATTCCATAGCAGTTGACTAGTAACTGACTAGAGAACCACTGCTGTTCAGCTGTTCTCAATTTATAGGTGATTAGAATGCTTGCTCATGGTGGAAATTACAAGACCATTTTAAATGGTTTATAAAAAAAATTGCAACAATTTCAAGGGGTATGAATAATGTTGGACATGGCATTTTTTGTAAAAATATGAAAAAAACAGTTACGTTCTTCATTTGTATCTCCAGCACAATGTCTTCCAGTGTTTTGTCACATGTTTATGTCATTTCCAGTCAGAAGAAACATATTGGTTGAATAAAAAATCACTATGGCTTAGAATTTGGCATGGATATGATACCTTTGGGCTTAACTGTATATATTCACAGTATTATGAATTTATTGTAGTTTTTTTGTAGGATTTTGTAGCGTGAGCATTTT
Source organism: Esox masquinongy (assembly GCA_016801175.1). Classification (NCBI taxonomy): domain Eukaryota; kingdom Metazoa; phylum Chordata; class Actinopteri; order Esociformes; family Esocidae; genus Esox; species Esox masquinongy. Next base: position 54,270 of record JACXGI010002637.1, read on the forward strand.
TACTAATTGCGGTAGTACCATACAAAGTTAGAGGTGCGCTATTTGATAGGTTTTCCTGCTCCAACTACTTCAGACTTCCAGTGGGGATGACCTTCCCATCTTGTACTTCTGAGTGAGAGATAGCGGTGTGTGATACCGCAAAATTTGGGTAATACAGGGCCAGAATTGCCGATATTGATACCAATACCAATACTTTTAATTATTAAAATCGGCTAATGTACTTTCAAATAGGGGAGGGCATTGTTTCATGATTTATGAGGTGAAGGCATCATCAGTAGCCTAAATCTGAATACATTTTTATTACCACTAAATGATTTGCAGTCATTGTCAGGACAGGTGAGTGGTAAAGTTGTTTTGCTTTCCACTGTTAATTACTTAATCACATGCATGTTAAAACACTTGACCGATTTTAAAGGCAAAGTACAAAAATGTGCGTGCGCAACGCGTATGTTCGTTGTATGAGTGCACAGACACAAGCAATAGCAGAGCTGGAGAAGCACATTTCATGACTACTGAGCTTTTTTTGCACAGAGTGACAGTTCTACTCTTTGATGAAATGGGTACAACCTACAGTAGAAGAGAGAAACTGAAACTGGTATCGATCCTATTGACGCTAGAATCGATCTTTAAAAACGAGACTTAGTATATGTAGTATCGATATACCCACCCCTAGTGGGAGACCTTCCCAGGCAGTAATCTGCCTAGCTCACAAACTAAAATCAGGGCACCTACTCCCCAAGATTTATTGACCCACAGTCCCACACGGTGACATGATATCATTTACCTGATATGAAAACGAACGATAAAACACCAATTACCGATTTGTTGTGCCTTCTGACATTTGCTCTTCTAGGCCGGCTTCGCGTAAGCGAATGTCTCTTACTCAGTGAGTGACTGACTATACAGTATTGGGATTATTTCTGGTGGATTTTCGAAGTACACATCTGTGCATGCTTTTTGGGGTAATATAGGCTAGATCAAAACCCCTTGGGCAGTAGAAGAGTAGGGGTTTCCACGATTCTCTCATCTTTTCAGTTGACGGGAAAGTCAGTTATCTTCAGAATATGGAGTTCTGTCAAAAGGTTAAGCGTATATATTGTTAGGATCATAAGAAAATCCATACGTACAGTGGATATAAAAGTCTACACACCACTGTTAAAATGCCAGGTTTTTGTGATGTAAAAGAATGAGACAAAGATAAATTATGTCAGAACTTTTTCCACTTTTAATGTGACCTATAATGTGAACAATTAAATTGAAAAACAAACTGATATCTTCGAGGAGGAAAAAGGAAAAATAAAAACTTTACAATAACCCGGTAGCATAAGTGTGCACACCCTCTTATTACTAGGGATGTGGCTGTGTTCAGAATTAACCAATCACATTAAAATCATGTTAAATAGAAGTCATTACACACCTGCTATCATTTAAAGTGACTCTGATTAATCACAAAAAAGTTCAGCTGTTCTAGTAGGATTTTCCTGACATTTTCTTAGTTGCATCTCAGAGCAAAAGCCATGGTCCGCAGAGAGCTTCCAAAGCATCAGAGGGATCTCATTGTTGAAAGATATCAGTCAGGAGAAGGGTACAAAAGAATTTCCAAAACATTACCAAGAACTGGACGTCCCTCCAAAATTGATGAAAAGATGAGAAGAAAACTGGTCAGGGAGGCTTCCAAGAGGCCTACAGCAACATTAAAGGAACTGCAGGAATTTCTGGCAAGTACTGGCTGAGTGCTACATGTGATAACAATCTCCCGTTTTCTTCATATGAATGGGCTATGGGGTAGGGTGGCAAGACGGAAGCCTTTTCTTACAAAGAAAAACATCCAAGCCCAGCTGAAGTTTGCAAAAACAAACATCAAGTCCCCCAAAAGCACGTGGGAAAATGTGTTTTGGTCTGATGAAACCAAGGTTGAACTTTTTGGCCATAATTCCAAAAGGTATGTTTGGCGCAAAAACAATACTGCATATCACCCAAAGAACACCATACCCACAGTGAAGCATGACAGTGGCAGTATCATGCTTTGGGGCTGTTTTTCTTCAGCTGGAACTAGGGCCTTAGGATGGAGGGAATTCTTGAACAGTTCCAAATACCAAGCAATTTTGGCACAAAACCTTCAGGCGTCTGTTAGAAAGCTGAAGATGAAGAGGAAGTTCACCTTTCAGAATGACAACGAGCCAAAGCACACATCCAAATCCACAAAAGCATGGCTTCACCAGAAGAAGATTAACGTTTTGGAATGGCCCAGCCAGAGCCCAGACCTGAATCCAATTGAACATCTGTGGGGTGATCTGAAGAGGGCTGTGCACAGGAGATGTCTGCGCAATCTGACAGATTTGGAGCGCTTTTGCAAAGAAGAGTGGGCAAATATTGCCACATAAAGATGTGCCATGCTAATAAACTGCTCCCCAAAAAGACTGAGTGCTGTAGTGGAATCAAAAGATGCTTCAACAAAGTATTAGTTAAAGGGTGTGCACACTTATGCAACCAGGTTATTGTGAGTTTTCTATTTTTTATTTTTCCCCCTCAAAGATTTCATTTTTTTTTCAATTGAATTGTTCACGTTATAGGTCACATTAAAGGTGGAAAAAGATTTGACATGATTTATCTTTGTCTCATTATTTTACATAACAAGAACCTGGCATTTTAACAGGGGTGTGTAGGCTTTTTATATCCACTGTATATAAAAAAACAGACTAGAACATTAAACATTTTACAGGCTGGTCTTCTGTTTCATAAGAAATTCTGCCAGGCTGTCCACCCAATCCATTCCTAGTAAGTTGTGTTCATCTGCTGCTTGAAAGATTGTCAGAACTCATTTACAATTGAACACTGATTGCTGTAGTTTCTGTGTGTATTATCTAGTGGTTCTCCTTTGTCATCTGTAAATATTCATGCTGTAAGGTTGTATCAGTGTTCAATACAAATCAGAGCAGGAGGATTTATTACTGGAATATAGACCGTATGTTGGGTGAGTTATAAATTGTTCCACACACCCACTGGTGTTATCTGTTCATCAAATTCATTTTATAGAACCCTTTTTGCATTGGCACTAGTGGGAACGGGACCTAAGAAGAAACTTAAAGAGTATACAGACTTTGAGGGACCCCTTTCTGCTGTTCTGGGGGAAATTCATAAGAATACATGACCTTTTTGGTCCAATATTTTTGCATGTTCCAATTACTGGCAGGTAAGTAAATACAGGTGGGCTGAGTCTTTAGGCAGAATCCAGATCAGCTGCACAACCAGGTGGACAAAGATGGGTGACCATGTGGCCCATCATCACTGTGTAGATCTGCCACACAACCAGGTGGCCTGTAATCACTGTAAATCTACAACACAACCAGGTGGCCTGAAATCACTGTGTAGATCTGCACAAACACTTGCAGCATAAAAACAGAGATGGGGGCGTGTTGGAGACTGTGGTATACAGTATCCAAGTAATATTATGGAATATTTGAATACACAGATGCATGTTTGATATTAGTAGAAGGATAAGTGGCATGTCTTTGAGCATGTTTAGCCCGGTAGTGTTCTCAGTAGTCAGGACCCACGGTGGAACATTGTGATCCAGAACACTGGTGGCCAGAATTGGGGACAGAGTGTAGGGCTCCAGGCAGTTAACCTGGAAAGAGGTTGAGATGAAGAATGGAAAACTATGAGACAGGTGAGTGACAACAAAATTGAAACTTATACTGTACAGTTTGTCTGGGTATTACTTGTTTGTCTGGTTATTACCAAATTTCCTTAAGCAGCAAGGCCCTTTTTATTTGGAATTGATCTTCCCACCCACCGTTAATCTGTACAAATATTTACATTTGAGTAATTTATCAGACACTATTATGCAGGGCATAAAGGCAGAGACTTGTTTAACCATGTCACCTGGAGAATTAACTAGCAAATGACTCTAAAAGCCAGCCTACTCTCCAGTTTTCCCCAATTACTGGGTGATGTGAGCGGAGATATTGTTTTGTTAACATCATTCAGTCCCAGTACTGTTGCAATGGGCCTTGTCTGTCCTTTGGTAGTCTGCAACATCAGAGCTCTGAAAAAAACAAGATAAGACAGTTGTGGTGAGTGTTGGGATGGACTTAAACATTAAAGAGAAATAGAGCAATTAAGATAAATGAATGAAACGTTTTGATAAGTAGGTGAGATTTTTATTTTATCTAGCCTGGTATTTTACCAAGTATGCTGCCTGAGAAAAAAAGTATAATTTAGAGCATCAACCTGGGAAATAGTTACAGGAGAAGGAGAGAAGATCAACCAATTTGAAGCTGGGGATGGTTAGGTAGCCATGCTGTTATGATATTACATATTGCCATCACACCGGTAAACACCCCTTCTCTTACAATCAGTGACATGGGACCTATGGAGACCACAAATGTCTGGGCACCCATTTACCATCCAATCCAAATCACAGCACCCTGTGCAGGACACTTAAGCAACATGTAGTCTCCCATCCCAGGACCGACCCGGCCCAACCTTGCTTAGCTTCAGAGGCAGAAGTCAGCAGTGGGATGCAGAGAACTTCTTCAGTTTGCCATGTTTGTCATTCTCACCAATATTCAACTAATATGCAACCTTTATAATAAAAGCACTACATACACTTTGTGTAAACTAAGCTGACATGGTCAGCCTCCATACCTTATAGAGAAGGGTTGGTGATTAGGCTACCTGCTCTGCTGGACATTATTGCCTGTCACACCTCCAACGGTGTATAGACCAGCTACAGGATGATCAACAGTTAGTGGGCACTGGTTCTTTACACTTATCCTGGTACATCTATCTCCTAATGGTGAACATTAAAAAACAGGCAAGCCTAGTTCAGCCGGCCCGCAATAGAAAGTGTTGCCCTCTCGAGATTCAAACCCAGGTCACCCACATGAAAGGTGGTGTCGTCTGTACTGCTGGGTGTCAGTATAGCCTTGTCTCTATCCTGAACAAATCCTTTTTTGATACTGGCTGTTTCAATAGTTAATTGGCAATTCGTGAATGACATTGACACAGTTAAACTGACTAACATTTCTTTACCTCCACCACAAATAGCGTCTATGTAAGGCGTTAGCCACTGGCCATTTTAACAGTGTATTAGCCAGTAATAAGCTTTACCGGTATCTACTAACTTACTGGAATAGTCATTAGAATTGAGCAATTGCTAGCGAGTCTGCCAAAGCTATTTCATTTCATGGCATAAGAACATATTTTTTTCTTTCATGGCGTAACAACTTACTTCTTTCTTTAATTTGTGAATGACATTTATACAATAACTATCAATAAAGGTGACGATAACTAACTTTTTCATCAAGTGAAAAGACGAGAGAATCGTCTTTTCACAGAAATATTAAATAAATGTTGTTGCTCTCAATAGATTCGAACTTAGGTCTTCCACATGAGAGGCACTGTCTTTAACCACTATGCAGCGGCATTACACGTTTCAGCAGTCACTAAACTCCATTGAGGATTGTGTTAAACTGACTAACGTTTCTTATTAAGTTTACCTCCGCCATAGCGTCTATGAACTGTATGGCTTTTGCCACTGGCCATTTTAACAGCTTATTAGCCAGTAATAGGCTTACTAGTATCTACTAACTTTCTAGGAATAATCGTAAGAATTGAGCAATTGCTAGTGGGACTGAAGATGAACTTTTCCATGCCAGAAACAGTCACAATGTAGCAGTATACAGTTTCAGTTAAGGCTTACTATAACGTAACTGCTGTATGTTAAGCCAGCAAATGTGTTTGTCTATCCTGACCCAAAATGCATGCACGGATGTATACTTCAAAAATCCACCAGAAACAGTCGCAATATAACCTTAAACTCTTTTATTTTAGGCTTACTATAATGTAGATACTAACGGTTTTAGCCAGTGAAGTTTTCGTCTATACGGAATAATTCATAATGCATACTTCGCTTCGCCTGCAAGAAGATATGAACTCAGGACCTGTAGTTCACAAGTCTGCTTCCCTAACCACTACGCTATTTAACAAGGGTTAGTCAGTCAGTCAGTCACTCATTAAGAGACATTCACTCTTCTTGGCCGGCTCCGCTCACGCGGTCCGGCAAAAAGTGAACTACACTTTTAAGCTCAAGACATGTACACATTCCTAATGGAAGGTGACTTACCTGATTGGATTTACAGTACCGGGAGTACAGTAAGTGATGCTGAGAAAAGATGGTCGGTAATATACAGCCAGCTATATATTAAGTTGGCTAGTCAACGTAATGTACTACGTTCTATGTTCTATTTGTCACTAAAAAGGCAGACGTCAATGAAATAAAATGATTACTGTTAAAAGTATTTACATTTCAGATCTGGAAAACAACATTTCAATTGGAATGTTCACAGGAACAGTGACGTCACAGACTTGCATCGATCAACAGACTGACTGATACTAGAGAAACTCCGAAGTAACGTTAGCCTATGGGAAAGAGGCTACAGCGCCACAAAACCAACTAGTGGACAAATATATATGACATCCGTAGTGAAAAGACTTACCATAGAGAATGACTGGGAAAAGTTAAAGGAAGTTAAGATGTACTATTTTCGTGCAAGACCCAAGTTCGAATCCCGTGAAGACGGGCTGGCTGAACCTAGGCTTGCCTGGTTCCTTTTCTGTTTTTTATGCACATACACAACATTAATCCTTTGTCAGTGCTGCACGTGATGTGTGCATGTGCATGTACATTAGGGAGACTGCAGTACTGAAAACACCAAGCAAAGCTAGCCAGTGGCAAGTCGCTTGTTCATTTTCTTTGAAACTACAGCATAACATTACCAACATATTTGACTAATAAGAGCAGGACATTTTATAATATTGAGCACAATTTATTTGTGCAGAACAAATTGTTCTACTGAATAAAATGCTCCGTATTTGAAATTAGATTGTGTTCTAATTCAAGTATGCAACACCCCACTCACGTTTCAAACCAACATGACTAGTTTAGTGTTTATTTTTTGCATTCACCATTCATGACAGGTGTAAATACTTCTTGAGTTAACAGTACACCATTACTATGTCACACACACAAACCTGAACTTAAAAGCTCATTGTGGATTACAGGAAGTCTAAAGGCTGCAGTCACGCCCCAGTTCTCATCGATGGCACTGAGGTGGAGCGTTGCACTGAGGTGGATCTCCGAGGACCTCAACACCTCAACCCTGGTCAAAAAGGCGCAACAGCGCCTGTACTTTTTGAGGAGGCTGAAGAAAGCCTGTCTGTACTCCGAGATCCTTGTGAACTTTTGACCGCTGCACAATCGAGAGCATTCTGACTAACTGCACAACAGTGTGGCTTAGCGGTTGCTCCGTAGCTGACTGCAATGGGTGGTGAAAACCGCCCAGCACATCACTGGTGCCCAGCTCCCAGCCATCGGTGTCTGCATAGGGAGCGTGGCATCATCAGGGACCCTTTACATCCATGCCACAAACTGTTTGCCCTCCTACCACCAGGCAGGTGGTACAGGTCTCTTCGTTCCCACACCAGCAGGCTCAGGAACAGTTTCTATCTACTGTAACCCTGCTGAACTCCGTAGACCCATCGCTAAGCATACAGCCCCCCGCCTCTCAGGGACCTTGTTGCACTACTCCCTTTGTACTACACTGACACTGCCTTGCAAAGCCTGATAATGTCTACCTGTCTACCTCGGAAACGTCACTGCTGCATCCCTGAATTTCAGTTGCACATGCACCTTGCACATTCAATTTGAATCATTGCACATTTAGAATTTCCATCATACTTGCATTTTTACAGTTGTTACATACACATGTCTACCTCAAGGACGTCATTGCTGCTATCTCTGCATCCCGGTTGAACATGCAACCTTACTCCTTCATTTTGCCTCGACTGCACATCTAGAATGCCATTTAGAATTGCCATTTGTACCTGCACAATTATTTATCCCACTTGTAATACACTGTTTTCAATACTTGTACATTTCCTGCCCTCCTCTATTTGACTTAATTGCACATTATTGCCATTTGTAATGCATTTGCCTTCATTGCACATCTATACATTCCACTTGCAATATACATATACTTAATACTTGTACATTTTCTTCCCTCTTCTATTTGCACTTCTGGTTAGATGCTAACTGCATTTTGTTGTACTGTACTTGTACTTGTTCAATTACAATACAGTTGAATCTAGTCTAATCTATATAGTAACTTTAAAACTGACGTGTAGTATAAAGTAACTAAAGTGACATGCGGTACCTTCACCTTGCTACCTTGCAGATAAGCCAAGTTCAGGCACAGATAAGAACAGCATGCAAGTTGAGCACTTGAGGATGATTTAGGTGAGCCACATTACCGTTCAGCAATCCACAGGATATTATGTTGGCAGCAATAATTTAGATTTTTGTTTTTCAAAATAAGTCGTATTTTCAATACATTGCATGCAATGTGTTTAGCCTAAGACAGTGAATGGTAGCAAATAGCATATTATGAAAACATATTGAACATTGTATTTACCAGATGGCAGCAGTGTGAACAGACCATAGCCTGGGTGGCTGTAGTCTTTGATGTTGTTCCTTGCCTTCCTCAGTCATCGTGTATGGTAGATGCCTTGCACGGAGGGGAGATGGCAGCCAATGACGCACTCTGCAGACTTAATCATCTTCTGGAGGGACTTGCAGTCCGCAGTGGAGTAGCTGCCATACCAGGTAGTAAAACAGCCTGAGAGGATGTCTCAGTGGTGCACCTGTAGAAGTTGGTGAGAGTTTTTACAGACATGCCAAACTTCTCTAGTCTCCTCAGGAAGTATAGTCGTTCTTGGGCAGTATTCAAGTGAGGACCAAGTGAGGTCGTCTTTGATGAACACACCAAGAAACTTAAAGTTGGAGACTCTCTCCACTTCAGCTCCATCGATGTGTATGGGGGCATGACCCCCCTCTGCCACTTCCTGAAGTCCACGATCATCTCCTTACTCTTGCAGACGTTGAGAGAGGTTGTTGTCCTGGCATCTTGTAGCCAGGTTCTTTATCTCCTCTAAGGAAGCGGTCTCATCATTATTGGAGATGACCCAGGGTGGTCGTGTTGTCCGCGAATTTAAGGATGGTGCTGGATCTGTGCGTGGCCACGCAGTCATGTGTGAACAAGGAGTACAGGAGGGGCCTGAGTACGCAGCCCTGGGAGGCTCTGGGGCATGTTCAAACATCAAAACATATTGATCATTTAATAATTGTTGACAAAATGCTAAAATGTATGTTTTCAACTTCCAAATAGGTGTCCAATGACTGACAAATAAATAATTGATTGCTAAATGGTTGTACCCTAATTGAAGTGGCTGTTTAGTAGGATCATGATTTTGAAAACCATTGCATGAATGACTGCCTGACACAATGTATTATTATATTTATGATTAACAATCACATGATTATTTATTTAGAAACTAGTTGCTATGAATAAAGGTGCCATCAGTTGTTGTAAGTATCTCTATTTAACACTACTGGACACGTCAAATAATTGCCGATTTTCTTAGCAATGATTTTGCATTATGTGACTATAATTCACTTGTTCTATTAAACACTTAAACATGAAAATAACTTTATAGATTGATAATGAACTAAAACTACACAACTAGTGCTCTTGTCCCAGGCGATAGCTACGTTATTATAATATAGTCAACAACGAAAATAGAGTACTAAATCTATGATCATTTGCTAGTTATCTAACTGAAACGATAAGATATCATTTTAAAATGTTTTTTTTGTCTGTTTTTTGTGGGTGTGGTCTGGGTGTCTGATGAGGGAGTGAGCTGGCAGCGGGCATCACAGGGAGAACAATGGCATCCATTACCTATTTTTTTTCTGGCTAGCAGCCCCAGCTAAACAGATGATGTCCTAAAGAGGCATCAACACAATTTGATCTTATCTTTTCATTTAGATAACTAGCAAGTTGCCATCATTTCAAAACAAATTTGTTGCTGGTCATGTTTGGACTAGATCCATTTTAGCAACTCACAAGTATAAGGCTTGTAAGCTGCTATCTTGATGTTAGCTTTTGCCTGGGACAACAGGATCACTTGTTTAGTTTGTAAGTTATTTTCATGTTCAATGGGTTTACATTACATTGATGAGGAAATCTAAAAAACCTGCATTTGCTGCTCATTGTTTTCTGGATAATATGATAATCTGTTTCTTTTTAATTTTGACACGCAAAGACTTAATACTTAAAGACATGATATTTTAGGGTTTCTGAAGCCGTGAACACCTGCTTGCAGTGTCAATATTACGCTTTGGCATGTGACAATATTATGAAGAAGTATAATCCCTTTTCAATTTTGCATTCTTGACAATAGGCTGCCACTGCCGACCAATTATAACCAAAGTTAATTTGCTGACTAATAAACTAAAAAGCTACTGAATAGTAATTAAGTGCTATCTCCGTGGTCTAAACTGCACTCATTTATTTTTAGACAAAAAGCACTATAGATTTTAAAGAAATCTCATAGTAACATTAGGCTATTATCTTGCCAGGTTGGCCATCAATTTGACAAAAACCAACAGATTTTGATTACTAGAACTCCAACCAACAAGTTTTGGAATTGAAGATTAATCATATGTTTGACCCCATTCATCATGCAGAAAGCATACATAAATTCCATATAATGCTGTACATACTTTAAAGTGAGGCACCTTTATGCACTTGCAATGCTCTTTCAATTACTAGGGTTAATTCGGCCAGACTTGCCATTTTGAGGCAACTGCCTGAGGTGAATGAGAGCGCTCTTCTCCACACCCGGAGCGTGGCCAATTACCGTATTTGCTGTAATATTCAGTTTTCAAGTCCTACGTTAGATTAAACATTTAACATTTACATTTATATTTAAAATGTACATTTATATGTAACATTTACATTTATATTTAACATTTAGATTTAACATTTACATTTATATGTAACATTTACATTTATATTTACCATTAACATTTAACATTTACATTTATATTTAACATTTACATTTATTTTTAACATTTAGATTTAATACTAATATTTCATAAGTTTTGGTTACCACAGAATGTTCCTTACACAAATGTTATTTCATGAATTTACATGAATTTCTCTCTAAATGTTAGAAAAAGTGATAGTTGAAAATTGTGGTGCATTTTTTTTGCACTGGGCAATGCTAAATGTGCAAAAACTGAGCATTGTTACAGAACGTGCAACATTTTACAAACGGCGCCCCATAAATAGGAGGGAAGATCTTTGCTTTAGTTTGCAAGGGCAATGTCCAGCCGTTACACTGCAACTACACTGAAATTGAAGTTGAAACTAAGTAGAAAGAAGGCTAATACTGGTAAATTGCATACTGTAGTAATTGGAGAACAGCCATTTGCATTGCAACTACGCAAGGTGATTTAGAGCTACAGGTAAGCAAAGGGCATAGTTTTAGAGGCATAACTGTAAAATTCAGATCATTACTAGCGGCAACAATAGGAACGTTTTTGGAAAGAACAATGAACATCCAAGGAACCGGTAGGAACACTTGAAATACACATAAAATAAAAGGTTAAACATGATTGAAAAGGGAGAAGGCTAATGCTGTATTGCACATTAATAATACAACAGCATTGCAGTAAAACTACACTGTGTTTTAAACACAGGGGAGATTAACAATTGAGTTGTGCTGAAATAACAGCAATGCCAGGAAAGTAATGAAATATTGGAGTGCAACATGTCAACTTTTGATGGTTAATTGCCACATTCTGACGTGGTTGTAGTGGTCTTCATTCTGTAATATTTTGTGGAACTTTACACTTTATTTCAGCATAAACAAACAAACGATTAATGGGTAACTAGCATGCTCTTACCTAGTGTTGCCATCCCAGCTGCAAAGCCTTTTCCCTTCAACGTTCCTAGCAGTTACCTAATATTTTCCACAAAACATGCTTACTATCTATGTGTAGTTACCATTTTGTTACCCAATTGTTTCCTCTTTGTTTCTATGTTGTTTCCTGGAAATAACCTAGTTGTTACCTAATTATTTCCATCCTGCCAAATAAAGTGGTACCACTGTATGTTGTCTACTAATAGCAGCACCGTTAACACCAAGTCAAATTCGGATTATGTGCAAATGGACTCAGCAAATAAATGTTTTAGAACCACTCAGACGTCATTCAAGCATCATGTAATGTTTTACTTAATATGTATGGACAATGGATGACAACATTACAACTTAACGTCTGCACACTTCCTCTGCTCAGAGTAAAGTCAGTGCAACAAGATTATTTCTCTCAAATTGTGTGCACACATTATTTTACATCCATTTCAGTGAGAATGTTCACTTGACAGGTGTAGCTTATGAAGTAGCTGATGATAATTACACAAACGCATATTGTGCTGCATACAATAAATTGCCACTTTTAAATGTGCAGTTTTGTCACACAACGCAATACCACATGTCTCAAGTTCTGAGGGAGTGTTCAATTGACAATGTGATTGCAGAAATGTCCATCAGTTAATTTATTTAATATTAGCCATCTCCAACATTGTTTTAGAAAATGTGACAGTACACTGATGACAACAGAAGCCCTGGACCTTCTCATCTAGCTTCTACACCTACAGGATTGTCTGAGACCATACACCCAGACATCTGATAAAACTGTAGAAACTGTTGAAATTCTGGACACACTGCTCTTTACAGATAAATTTTGGTTCCAACTGCCCCAGGCAGTAACTCACTAAAATCTCATAGTATTGTTCAATGTATATTTTTTAGCTGTGCTTTTACCAAAACTGAGTATTTCTTCTATCATAGCTTGTTTTCCATATTTATGTAATACATAATTGGGAGTTATACTGTATTTCTGTTAACTGATAAAATTAGTTCAATTATGTCCTAAACATTTGCACACAAAAAAGCTGTAATACAATGCTCCTCAAAATTAAGATTACCTTAACTATAAAATGATCAGGTTGACTGTGTGAATGTAAATAGTTAGTTTTTTACTGTTTGTGTGATTGTGTGGATAACATTGATATCAGTGTGTCATCGTGTGTTTGTGAATAAAGGAACAGACGCATCGTTGCCCCACTGAGATCAGGGTTGATCAGTTTTTGTAAAGTGCTGCAGTCTTCTGTGTCACTGTGTCTCTCTGGCACAATAATAAACAGCAGAGTCTTCAGCTTTCAGGCTTTTCACATCTAAGTACAGCTGGTTTTTGGAGTTGTCTTTGGTGATACTGAACTGGCCTTGCAATGACTGGGCAAATGCAGTGCTAGTGCCTCTATCAATCCATCCAGTACACTCTAATCCTTTTCCTGGTTTCTGACGGATCCAGTGCATGTAGTAGCCTCTCATGGAGAATCCAGACACAGTACAGGACAGTGTTACTGGCTTTTCAGGTCTCTTCACCACTGACTCAGAGGAGGTGAGTGACTGTCCCTGAACAGCTGTAAAACAGATAGAGTTTATAAATTCCTGTGAGCATCACAGCTCCTCTCCTCTCTCCAACACTGTGTACAAATAACTCCTGATAACTCACCAGAGACGACAGCTAGGAGCAACACACATTCTAGAACTCTCATTGTTTGGGAGTTCAAAAGTTCTGGATTACAGAAGAAGAGACTGGGAGTTGTTGTAACTGATCTTGATGGTGGTGGTTCAGTTATTATAACAGACTACTGGAAGGGGAGGAGACCTTGGCTCTTGGTACACAGAAGACATTTGCATCTCCATGATGTTAAAAGACTCTTGCTTTAATACTCTATAGATCTTGGCAGTGTTGTAAAAATGTAGCACACTCTAACAGCTGTTATTATTTTGCCAATGTTTGAAAACTTTTGCTTCAGAGAGCAATTATTTTGGTGATATGATTATCATAAAATGATCCTAAAACCATTTAACCTAAAATGCAGGTGTTAAACATTTTATTTCTGTATCCTGTAAAACCATTGCTAATTAAACCAACCGATTACACAACTAAAGGGTTTTCTGTTTGTCAGTGTTCCAGTTTGTGTGTTTACATATTCAATAAGTTATAACTTTAATTTTCTTGTTACAGATCCTATTACTTGAACACACATTACCAGGACTATGCACAAATGTAGGTCTATGTAAATGCATTTGGAATGTCTGATATTAGGCTTTTAACTAACTTTTCTTCAGATTCAGATTCTTTGTCATATCATTAATGTGTTTCATATGTATGACATCCATTTCTAGTAATACAACTTTCCAAAACCTTTCAGAGGGCAACCAGGCCACAGATGTTCCGAACCCTGGACAGCGGCACCAGGAGAAAAGTAAGAAAATGCCAGAGGGAAAAGAGAAAGCTGGAATATTGTAGAGGTAGCTGGAAGGACGGAAGACTGCGTTGAGGAGTCATGACCCCCCCCCCCATCCTGGGGAAAACTATGATTTGTCCCCTCAATATATCAAAATAACTATGTAATTCCAATAATATTGAGAAGATGCAATGAACACACGTGCTGGTTATAGACACTTAATAGCACGTTTTTAAGTTAAAAAAAAATTGCGACCCTGAAACTGAAACAGCAGTGTATTACAGCACTACTTTTGGTGTCACTCTCAAGAATTGCTCTTGAGAAAATTTAATGTAATTGTCCCCTCCAAAGTTGATGTCAGATTTTCGCCCCTGGGAGTAGCGCACGCAACCTGCAGAGCCCAAGGAACCTCTTCTCCAAAGACGTAATGTCATTCTGTTGCTCTTTAATGTTTCTCATTAAATGCCTTCAGGCCGCCTCAGTGTAGTTCTGTCTCCATGTCCAATGCATGGCAGGAATGCAAGGAGGAGACCTGTAAAACATGTGGCATTAATTGATGATTTCACAATAGTACATTTGTGACGGTGAAGTGACAGACAGCTCTGTCATCTCCCGCTTTTCCCGATTTCCAGTCATTCACAAACTCACCCCGGACTCATTCATTGTCTTGTCTCCGATTATCACGCAGACCAGGTCCCAATTAAGTCATCAGTATGTTTTTAAATGTTTCTCCTCTGCTCCCCTCATTTGTCGGTTATTGTTCCCTGTCTCCGTATGTTTCACGTCAGTGGTGAGTGGTTTTGTTTCAGCCTTTACTTTGTTTTTGTTGTTTTGTGCTCTGTGTTTGATCCTATTAAAACTACCACATCGAGTGCCACTCTGCCTGCGCCTGGTTCCTCCTCTCCACCACTACACTACCGTGACAACATTGTACATCCAATGTTGTTTTTAATAATGGGTAAAATTTACTTGAACACTTTTTCACAGCTGACCTTAATTTAAAGACTCTTCTCACATCATTTACAGGTGTCTCATTTGGTACTTGAAAATAAAACCATTTATTATTAAATACACTTGCTTGTTATTGTGTGTATATATATGAATTACTTTATTACGGGAAACCATTAATTAATTGTGGGAGTTCAGTAGCCATTAGCCTGCTGGAAGAACATGGCACAACAGCGACCTTTCCAGGGGTTCGTTACTCAGTGCACTCAGCAATCTTTCACACCTGGTTTCACTAATTGCTCTATGTCTTCCTCTACCAACAGTGAAGAGGGGACTTCTGGATGCTGGCCTTCTTGGTTGAGTTCTTCCTCTGTCCAGTGTCCAGTGTTTTTTTTGCCCATCTTAATTGTTTCTTTTTATTGTCCAGTCTGAGATATGGCTTTTTCTTTGCAATTATGCATAGAAGCGCAGCATCCCAGAGTCGCCTCTTCACTGTTGACGTTGAGTCTGGTGTTTTATGGGTACTATTTAATGAAACTTCCAGTTGAGGACATGTGAGGTGTCTGTTTCTGAAACTAGACGATCTAGTGTATTTGTCCTCTTGCTCAGTTGTGCACCTGGGCCTCCCACACCTTTCTATTTTGGTTGTCTTGTGAAGGGAGCATTTCTTAAAGTGTTGCTGGCGTCAAATTTAAAATGGACATATATTCTTTTTAAGGAATATTTTTCTGTTTCAACATTTGATATGTAGTCTTTTTACTTTCTATTGACTATAGGGCTTAAATGATTTGCACATCATTGCATTCTGTTTTTATTTCCATTTTACACAGCGTCTCAACTTTTTTGTAAATGGGGTTGTGCTGTACAACAATCAGTTTCCATTGCATTTCAGAAAATACAGCAATACATTTACATTGAACAATACACAGGGCTGTGAATGGTTCTGATGTGTAGCTTGTCCCTGATCTCTCAAATGAATGCTTCCTGCCAGTCAGAGACTCTGAATGTTAGTTTCAACCTTAAAAGTAATAACAACAATAAAATGATTAGGTTTGTTAGGAAATGCCTTGAACCAATACAAATTCTGTGGACCAACTAGTCCTCCAAGTGGAGAGCCAATATACCACCATGAACCTGCTTAAATCAAGACAGACAGGACAGAGGGTAATAGAAGGAAACAACCAGAGAGTCCTGACAGAGGGAAACATACCAGAGAGGTGGGACACATGGCTGTCAGGTCCTGGCTATTGTGGAAAATTAATTTACAGGTGCTGGTCATATAATTAGTATATCATCAAAAAGTTGATTTATTTCAGTAATTCCATTCAAAAAGTGAAACTTGTATAATGTATACATTCATTCCACAAAGACTGATATATTTCAAGTGTTTATTCCTTTTAATTTTGATGATTATAACTGACAACTAATGAAAACCCCAAATTCAGTATCTCAGAAAATTAGAATATTGTGAAAAGGTTCAATATTGAAGACACCTGGTGCCACACTCTAATCAGCTAATTAACTCAAAACATCTGCAAAGAACTTTAAATGGTCTCTCAGTCTAGTTCTGTAGGCTACACAATCATGGGGAAGACTGCTGACTTGACAGCTGTCCAAAAGACGACCATTGACACCTTGCACAAGGAGGGCAAGACACAAAAGGTCATTGCTAAAGAGGCTGGCTGTTCACAGAGCTCTGTGTCCAAGCGCATTAATAGAGAGGCGAAGGGAAGGAAAAGATGTGGTAGAAAAAAGTGTACAAGCAATAGGGATAACCGCACCCTGGAGAGGATTGTGAAACAAAACCCATTCAAAAATGTGGGGGAGATTCACAAAGAGTGGACTGCAGCTGGAGTCAGTGCTT
>JACXGI010002638.1:0-23146 GCA_016801175.1 Esox masquinongy
GGGTGGCCAGGAAGATTGTGCAAGATAACACTGTATAAATATGTGTATCCCGGGTTGGCCAGACAGTTGTTCCTGCAGGTCAACTCGGCTTTTATGATTACTCATTAAAAGTCTACATTGAATCCACAAACTCCTGAGTTATTGCATCTTTTGAGTTGTTGCATCTTTTTGGCAAGAAGATATATTTTTCCACGACAAGATTTAAACAGACCATATGAAAGACAGATAAAACCGCATGGATTGCTAAATCGTAAAATTGATTTACACATTCTTAAAAAGTTCCAATGTGTCGTTTGTTAGCGTTTGTAATTGCAACACAATTCAAATCAAATACTTCAAATAAAATAACTTGTACTTACATCGTAAACGGCATACTCCGCGCTTGAAACGACAGCTGACTTCTGTGGATGCTGCGGGGTTTAATAATGTCTTTACATCGCAGCCGGGGCGCCTCCAGCAGGTCACGCCTCTTAACTTTGTCATCGGTTACATGTCATCGTTCTTCACGTTAGAACTATACCGGACACAATGATTAAAATTGTGTATAACGCTTAACTAACTCGTTCAGATATTTGTTGACGTTTGACAAGCAAATATATTGATACTTCATGTCCGGTAGAAACGCCGTTCTCGTTAGTTATCGCGGCTCAGCCGTGACATCACGCCATTTAATTCGATCTATTAAAGACAAACTCATCCGCTTACATGTAAACGCTGGCTATTGTCACCATATCGCCATTAATCTCTTCAAAATTTAACAAACACAAGACCATAATACAGCAATCAAAAATCGATTTTCACGAGTTGGTCATTACGAGAATTGCAGCACAGCTTACCCGGAAGTCACAGCTTCCGCCCACACTAACACAGACCGGTATTCTCAAACTCGCAAATACTACAGTTTTTTAACCAACGTTGCCTGTTAAACATTTCTACCAATGTGAAGAAAAGAATCTCGCGTTGATCCCCGTTGTACAATTTCATAAGACGCCTTTACAAATGTTTTGATTACCTGAAATAACATATCTTTACCTGTCAGCGATTCACCGTTGTTCATGCAAATTTATACGCTACCTTCCGGGTAACTTTGTAACATTTTGCCATATAATGCAACTTAAAAGTTAATGCTGACTTAGAAAAAACAATTTTTATTACAAAAATCACCATTGCTCATACACACACATGTACCAGAATAATTGTTTTTATTTTTAACTATATTTTAAACCCAAACCATGACTGAATCAACCTAGTCATAATGTGTGGTCGGCCTAGGCATTGCTTGTACTTTCAAAATATTAGCGTTACTAATGCGATGGTGACTGTAGTGTTTTGTGGGACTATAATGCTTGTGTGAAGCACGGGATGATTTTCAACCTGCATGGACTATAATTTATACTAGTGGTTACAAGGGAAGGTCTGATCATAAGGCCTGTCTCTTGTTAAAATAAAAAATGTGCTGAATCTCTCCAAATCGTAAGTCCCAAACCCTTCTTAATATTTTACAAGTTTCCCACACATGATTCCATGCTTTTGGAAAAACACCATGCTACATACCCATTATAAACATGAAAGTTTATACCGGTTGTATGATATCTGTTGCACCAATTGTGGGAACATAAAATACCGGGGGTTATAGCATTGCTGGACCCTGGCACCCTTTTGTTGAACACCAAACATCTTGCCGCTGACACAACACTTATTTACTGCCTGGGAATTTAACATTCAGGAACTCTAAGACCTATTTGTTAAACATCAGACATAACCCACCTGTTATAACACTCGTCCGGGGTGCTTATCAGTCGTTGTAAAACATCAAACATGGACACATCCATGTAATCATAAATCACAAAGTCACCGGACATGCATACGTCATTCCGGAAGTCCCGCCCTAACACACGTCATACAGGAAGTCCATACGTCACACCGGAAGTCCCGCCCAGCAAACCGGATGTCCCACCCACCTGTCACATCAATCTGGAAGCCCTGCCCACTAGGGTCATTAATCCCCATTCTGACACAAAATACCCTACATTCACTACTAACACCGATCTCAGCCACCACATTATGACAAATATACGCATTTAATAATTTCAAATCTTGTCAGCATAGACAAGAAACCAAGCAATATGACATATTTATCAAACAACGGCCCTGTGTTACTCCAGTGACAATTTTTTGAAGTATAACCATGATTTGTTTCAAATCAGTTTTGACTATCAATTGTGTTAAGCGGACTAAAAATGATCAGTAGTGTATGTTTTCTAACCCTGTTTGCTCCTCTCACTGTAGTTTTTGTAGACACTATCCAGTCAGTGGCTGGTTGCAGGCAGCATTTGGAACTGTAAATTTGCTGTCAACAAAGATGAATTAATATCTGCCTATAATGCACTTCAGTCCCTTGATGTTTTAGCCCTGATTGAGACATGGATTACTCCAGAAAATACTGCTACTCCAGCTGCTCTCTCTAATTTAACTATGTGTTTTCCTATAGTCTGACAGCGTCTGGTTGTGGTGGTGGCACAGTTGTTCTCATTTCTCCAATATTTTTTCTTCTGTCATGCTCATGTGCCCTCTTTGCAGTTCGCTGCTGTTAATGTCATTTTTCCATTAACATAGTAATTTATCGTCCACCTTTGCGATTTTCTCAATAAGTTTGACACCTTGATCATTTTGCTCAACTCATCCCTCGTAGTACTGGGCTACCAACATCTGAATTTTATTAAAAACAATTCCATCTGATGGCCCTGTCCTGATGGATTCCCCTGTGGATTCTATAAGATATTTGGAGACCATCTCACAATCTACTCACACAGAATGTTTGCACATGCTAATGACACCGGGGCTCTTCCAGCTACTGCAGTCATCGACAAGATGCTCCCATATGTCCTGAAAGTCCCGTTTGCTCCAGATCAAATCATTTTGGGAACTTCAGAAGGCTTAGACAAGCCCCAACAACTCTCCCCAAGCTCCAACAACAACTCATTTTGGCCAAAATACAAATTATGTTTTGAGGGGAACAATACATCCCAACAATTATCTCAGCTAACACATTACAATTAGAGAGAATTTGGTACAAGTTGAATGACAATTAATCAACATTTGACAGGATCAGGACCCCTTCTCTCCCATTTAGAACTGCCAGGAGTGGGATGTGACCCATGTCAAATTGTGCCTTTGGTACATTAACTGTCTTTTTGAGTGGTGTGTGGGCTTTGTTTTTTGTTCTTTCTTTAATTTTTCTAAAACCAAATTCTTGCATTTCTGTTGGTGAACCGTTCTATTGCCCCTATGATTGTGTTTAATAAAAATATTTGAAACTATTTCTTTCCACCTCTTTTTATTCCTCTTAGACCTCTTTTTCAGTCCCCTATCACTCACATGGCAGGCAATGTGCCAGACTTGATCTTTACTAGATGATGTTTGTAGACCAATCTCACTGCACAATCCCTCCAAGTTACTGATTACTACATAGTCTCCTCTTTGCTCCAAACCTATCTAAACCTACCAATGAAGTCTTTGTTCTCTCTCCTTTACTACTCATTCTTTTTTATCTTTTCTTCTCTTCCATCTTCTAAATCCTATTCCCTTTTGTCTCCTGAATTTGCCTCTTCAACCCAACTCTCCACAGGGGTCACTCCACTGAGACTGCTCTCCACTTTATCACAGAGGATCTTTGCAGTTCCCAAGATCACTCTTTTTTTATCTCTCTCTGATCTAATCATCCTAGATTCATCAACTTCCTTTGACATTGGGAACCATCCAATCCTCCTGTTCACCCTCTCATGGCTGGGCATCTTAAGCTCTGTACGCTGTTGCATTGCATCCTTCCTAGCTACTATGAATTTACTTGTGGAGCAAAGGTTTTAGCTTCTCTGGCTCTCACTATTAGTTTTCCCCTAAGACTAAGTTTTAGGCCATCTCTCTTCTGTCTTTGAACAAAGGCAATTTGGTTCTGTCATATTTTCTCCTGTTGAAAGATCCATAAGATGTTTTTTTTTATTAATTTCTTATACAGATATGGTGTGATTAGTTTTTCATTTAGGATAGATGTTACTGCCAACATATGATAAAAATGAAAGGAATACAACCACCCACTTTCTGAAAATAAAGGCAGATGCATGAGCTGCTTTGCATATCAATGAATCAAAAAATGTGTAGGTCAAACAGTAGCCAGACACAACTCCTAATCATCAGTTATGGCAGGCCCATTTCAAATGCTTCCTGTATCCTTTAGGATAGATGTTACTGCCAACACATGATAAAAAATGAAAGGAATACAACCATCCACTTTCTGAAAATAAAGACAGATGCATGAGATGCTTTGCATATCAATAAATCAGAGAATTTGTTTATCTTGAAATAACACAAACATATTTTTTACTGCCACATCTCGAAAAAATGAGAAAAAAAAAAAAATATATATTTCTAAAGTTTATCTTATTATTTTCAGATACTATCTCGTTATAACAAGATACTATCTCAAAATTATGAGAAAAACATTAAGATGCAGCACCCAAAAAAATTCACTTTGTGGTTCAGGGCTTCCATAGCTAACTGATTAAAATGTAAAGTGCATTTAATGTACCTCTGACAGAATGTCAATCATTTTGTTCCCGGAATCTTCTGTAAACTTTGAGCAATAGCCTGGGGACAAGATTTTTTTTTCTCATGAAATTGCTTCAGTGAATCAGAAATGTGCTACTGGCTCACAGACTGGGCTGCCTCAAGTGAGTTGATTACCCATCTTGGGGATTTCTTTCCTGGCCGCCCAGTTACCAAACATTGCTTTAGTCTGTGTGTATGCCAGTGCTTTACTCTCCCTCTCTCAGTACTGGTTAGTGGTCTCTGTGAGGTTGTGTACATTTCTGCCGCACTATTCCCATTACATCAATCAGCCCCTGCTCCCTAGGGCTCCAGACACTTGTATTAATATGTGTGCTACGTGCTACTAGTCTAAATGCAGTCAGAGTGAGTTTTCTTCCTCCATATCGGATTAACCATTTAGACATGACAGCATGTTTTGAAACACATGTAAAGATTCACAGCTGTCTCTTAATGGGCTGTCAATGTCTAGTCTTGATTTTAGGCTTTGCGTTTGCATTTGGAGTCAGTTGCTGGTGTCTGACAACACGAGGACCAAAGTATTAGTCGATCAGATACATAGCCATTTCCAAGAAATGTACAAGGCTACAAGGCGGTTCCAAGCATTTGGAAGTTTATCATTCCACTGTCAAATGGATCAAATGGAGGCAGAGGGAGGTGTGTGAGAGGGTGAGTGAGGCAGTGAAAGTATGTGTCAAGTTACCAGAAAACCAAATTAATTTTTTTCCCCATGTGCTGCCACAATGACATGTAGATTAACAGGAATTAAACAGGTAGAGCTTTGGATCTGAGCGAATAATTTGTTAGCCTACTCTGTATAACAATGTGAAGTAAAATTCAGTGTTATAATGAGAAGAGGAGTATACAGGACTGTTTTTGTGTAGTACAGAAGGTATCAAACATGGCAACAGGTGTCATATGGCAGGGTAAACAGAATACTAATGGTGTTAGGTATAATGATAGTTGATGTGTTTCCATTAGTAAAATGTTTATCGCGAACTAAATACCCAGAAAATGTGCAAATGTTTTATGTTTAAGCTGTCTCATGCATTTTCTGTGATTGTTGCCCTCACTGTTTTTGGAAAAATTTTTGGCAAGTAAAAAATCCAAGAGGCTGGTAATTTGTTTTTATTGGGACACAGTTATCATTTATGAATTTGGACGGTGCTAATAATGCTAATTCCAGGTTAATTGGATTTGTAGATTTTGGACCTAGAGTATAGCATATACAACCCCGTTTCCAAAAATTTGGGAGGCTGCGTAAAACTTAAAGAAAAACCGAATGCAACAACGTGCAAATCATTTAAACCCTATAGTCAATAGAAAACAGTACAAAGACAGCATATCAAATGTTGAAACTGAAAAATGTTATTGTTTCTTGGAAAATACATGCTCAATTTAAATTTGATGCCAGCAACATGTTTCAAAAAAGTTGGGAGAGAGGCACCAAAAGACTAGAAAAGTTGTGTAATGCTAAAAAAAAACCTGGTGAAACATCTCACAACTAATTAGGTTAATTGTCAACAGGTCAGTAACATGATTGGGTATAAAAAAAGCATCCCAGAAAGGATGAGTCTTTCAGAAGTAAAGATGGGGAGGGTTTCATCACTCTGTGAAAGACTGTGCAGGCAAATAGTACGACAATTTAAGAATAACATTTCTCAACATAAAATTGCAAAGGGTTTGGGGATCTCATCATCGACAGTACTTAATATCATTAAAATATTCAGAGAATCTGAAAAAAATCTCTGTATGCAAGGGACAAGGCCAAAAACCAATACTGGATGGCCGTGATCTTCGGGCCCTCAGGTGACACTGCATTAAAAACAGATAAAAATCTGTAGTGGAAATCACTGCATGGGCTCAGTAACACTTCCGAAAAACATTGTCTATGAACACAGTACGTCACAGCATCCGCAAATGCAAGTTAGAACTCTACCATGCAAAGAAGAAACTATATATAAAGAATATCCAGAACCGTTGCCACCTTCTCTGGGCCCGAGCTCATTTAAGATGGACTGAGGTGAAATGGAAAACTGTCCAGTGGTCTGATGAATCAACATTTGAAATTCTTCATGGACACTGCATCCTCCGGGCTAAAGTGGAGAGGGACCATCTGGCTTGTTATCAGCGCACAGTTCAAAAGCCAGCATCTGTGATGGTATGGGGGTGCATTAGTGCACTTGGCATGGGTAACTTGCACATTTGTGCAGGCAGCATTAATGCGAACAATATAATCAGGTTTTGGAGCAACATATGCTGCCATCTTTTTCAGGGAAGGCCTTGCTTATTTCAGCAAGACAATGCCAAACCACATTCTGCCCGTTTTACAGCAGCTTGGTTCTGTAGTAAAAGTGTCTAGGTGCTAAACTGGTCTGTCTGCAGTCTAGACCTGTCACCCATTGAAAAGATTTGGAGCATTATGAAAACGAAAAATATGACCAAGGAGCAGAGGCAATACATCCTGGGCTTAGCCCCCCCCACCCCCCACCTCACCCGGGACAGAAAGTACTGGGTTTTGAATGTTTGAATGAGGAAAATTTTGATGTACACGCTAGCGGCCTACACGTCTACATTGTCATAATGCGCAATCGGAATTATTGATGAATAGATCAGGGCCTATTTTTGTATTATTATTTTTTTGGGTAAATTTTAGATCCGGGGCTATTCATAAAAGATCTGGGGCACTAGCCCCGGATGCCCAGACCTAATGATGCCAATGCCAAGGAGACCCGCAAATGTTGAGCAGCTGAAATCCTATATCAAGCAAAAATGTGAAAAGATTCACTTTAAAGACTGCAGCAATTGGTCTCCTCAGTTCCCAAACGCTTACAGAGAATTGTAAAAAGAAGAGGTGATGCAACACAGTGGTAAACATGCCCCATCCCAACTTTTTTGAAACATGTTGCTGGCATCAAATTCAAAATGGGCATGTATTTTTCCAAAAACAATACTATTTCTCAGTTTCAACTGAGCACCTTCATCATTGCCTATGGGGATTGTTATACTTAATATTAGAGATGTTATAGCTGGTAGTGCCATATACATGATCATGTGAGTTTACCCTAGACGACCAGAACCCTAATGTCAGGACATTTATAT
Source organism: Esox masquinongy (assembly GCA_016801175.1). Taxonomy (NCBI): domain Eukaryota; kingdom Metazoa; phylum Chordata; class Actinopteri; order Esociformes; family Esocidae; genus Esox; species Esox masquinongy. The sequence goes on from JACXGI010002638.1 coordinate 7,705, forward strand.
GTACATTCCTGGTCATAGTTCTCCATTAAATGGTTTAACTAATATGTGGCATTTTCTGTAAGCTGTTGTAAAGATCTGAACAGTACAATTCAGTAAATGAATTCACTTTTAGGCAGGAGTATTTAATCTAATCATAAAGCTCTGACAATCAGCCTTCTCATTTCAGAGGAAAGTAAACCAGTGAGGAGATGAGAGGGTGCGACGGAATGAAGGATAGGGAATGGGGGCAGTGTGTAGTGAGCCAGACACAGTACAACGTAAGGATTTTTCAGATTAAAGATAAGTCAGTGAAGGGAGGTGTGTAGAGAGGCAAGGAAAAGGGGGGTAAAGCTGACACAGCAGTGATTCAAAGCAGAGCGAAAGCGATTGGGAGAGAATGAACTGGGACCAACAGTGAAAGAGGCAGTAAATCAGATGGAAAAGCAAGAGAGGGGAAGAGACAGGGAGATGTTGACTGATGGGTTAATGATGCCTCTGTTGTTTATTACCTCAACTGAGGTGGTGGTAAAGGATGGTTTACATGTAATGTGACCATATATTTCATGCAGTAGTATACACATCAAAAGACCCAATGCAAATTTGCACTTCGCTTTTGTCTTTTTTATTTACTGTGCAAACTCAGATTTCCAAAGATTGTTAAATTTACGTCCCTGTGTAACATTATAACGATGACCCACCCAGCCTATTCCTCACAAGGTAAACTGTACAAAGCTTAAGCACAGGAAAAACCCAGAGACACAAATAAAACATCAGAACTGAGCCATCTGAAAGATAAGAAAGAGATTGATTTGCAGATTGACTGTGTGGGCTTATCCAATGTTCAAAGAGTAGTGCTGAGTAAGCTACCAGAGCTAGAGAAAGACTTATTTGGGGAGCAGGCTCCTGTCTATCGATTTCCGCAGGTTCACTGTGTTGTTGTCTTGAATGCGAACTTGCTGAATGGATAGAGCTTTACAAGGGCTGTGGCCTCATCCCAAATGTAAGAACATTTCTGGGAAGGTGGGAAAGGACTTCAGGTAAGGGGCAAGGTGATAGTATCACCTGGGTAGAAGCAGGAGTGCTTCAGAAAAGTCCTGCTGTGAGGGGAGCCTAGTACAGATTTTTTTTCTCTTTGGGGTAAATGGTGGCAGATAGCCTAGGAGTTATTAAAAGCTAGGCTCTTTAGCCCTTGTGCAAGTTGATCCAGAGTCACTTCAACAATAACTGTTCCCCATACAGAAAATGTTATTTGATTGTAATTTATTTGACAATTTGAAACACATTAATATTGTCACACCAAACATCAGACACATATATATGAAGTGGGATTTTATTCTTGATTAAGAATTCTTTTTTTCATTACTTCAGTTAAAGGTTAGTCTTCCCTAATATTTTCAGTGTAAGATAAAGCTGATGAACAACAAAGACATTTTTTCGTCGCCTTTTTGCTTATCTTTACCCAGGTGTCCAATTATTCTGGATGTCACTGTATGGGCTCTGAGACAAGAGTTTTTCTCATCAGGTAGTATAATATAAAAAAAGAACTCCTGGAAATATTTCTGGCCTGGGGGAGGACAAAAACCCTGTCAAACTGCAACAACCGTGTATCTCTCCACATGATTTATATTTTAAAACAGATGGGGTTAGGTGACTGATAAACAGGCAGAGAAAGCAACATGAATTGACAGTATAAGTCACTGGGGTGGTCTTGCTTCATGCATGTGTAGTAGTCATGCCTTTTGTAGTAGTCTTTCCCTTTGCAACTGTAGGTCTACAATATTACATGTTGTTTTTATTGATTCATTCCTATTAGTGGCTCTCATGTGTAGATAGACTAGTCAGGCCACACTTGTATATAAATTTTTTATAAAATATTTAAATCAATTAAATTGTATTTTAAAAAAGCCCTTTTTACATCAGCAGTTGTCACAAGGTGTTTATACAAATATCCTGCCTAACCCTAACCCAAACTGCAAACAACAACAATAAACTGATGCAGTGGCTAGGAAATGTTTACTCCCTAGCAGGGTCAGAACCCAGAAAGAACGTAGAGGGTAGCTAGACTCTGAGGGGTGGCCAGGTTAAGATTATAAGAGTATTGACCTGTTAGCGCCAAAATGTTGCATGTTCAATAAGTTGCATGTTCAGATGAGCAGCGGGTCAATAAATACAGGTGGTTGTGGTATATGGTACCATTGCAATTTCCTTATGAACAAATGGGCTTTAAATACACATTACCACTTTCTTTACCCCAGTCAGAGGGACAGGGGGCATAATCGGCTAGACTGTTACAATACACTAGTAGCCTACAGCTGATCACATGTTGTTTAATGGCGATATAATAATATTTACACTGCGTGCACAATTATTAGGCAAGTGAGTATTCTGATCGTATTATTATTTCTAAGCACATTTTCTATGCACATTTTCCAGCATATTAACTTGAATGCTCATTGGATTGAATCATTTTCAGGTGATATGTATTTGTAAAATGAGGGAGGGTGTGGCAACAGTGAATAACACCTTATATCAAGGTGTGCATAATTATTAGGCAGCTTCATGACCTCAGGTAAAATGGGCCAAAAAAGGGATTTAACTGACGCTGAAAAGTCATAAATTGTAAAATGCCTTTCAGACGGATGCAACACTCATGAAATAGCTAAACTATTGAGGAGTGACCACCGGACATGCAAACATTTTGTTGCGAATAGTCAACTGGGGTGCAAAAAATTTATGGAGAAGAAAAGACACAAATTAACTGCAAAAGACTTTTTTTTGGTAGGAACCCATTATCCTCCAGTGCCACCATATTCCAGAACTGCAACCTACCTGGAGTGTCCAGAAGTACAAGATTTCAAGTGCTCAGAGACATGGACGAGGTCAAGAAGGCTGAAAGAAGACCACCACTGTATAAGATGCACACGTTGAAGCGTATAGATTAGGCAGATTTTTCAAAGGTTTTATGGACAGATGAAATGAGATTGATGCTTGATGGACCAGATGGATAGGCCTGTGGTCATCACTAATGGACACAGGGCACCACTTCGAGTCAGGCACCAGCAAGGTGGAGGAGGGGTACTGGTATGGGCTGCTATCATTAAGGATGAGGTAGTTGGACCTTTTTGGGTTGAAAAGGTCCAAAACCGGTCCAACTCAACTCCCATACCTACTGCCAGTTTCTGGAAGATACTTTTTTCAAGCAGTGGTACAGGAAGAAGTCCTCAGCATTCAAAAAGGCCATGTTCTTTATGCAGGACAATGCTCCATCACATGCATCCAAGTACTCCACTGTTGGCTAGCAAGCAAGGGCCTCAAAGATGCCCGAATAATGACCAGGCCCCCTTCCTTACCTGACTTAAATCCAATTGAGAACTTGTGGACCCTTCTCAAACGTGAGATATACAGTCAGGGAAGACAATACACCTCTTTGAACAGCATTTGGGAGGTTGTGGTTGCTGCTCCAGCGAAAGTTGATCGTGAACAGATCAAGAAACTGACAGACAGCATGGATGGAAGGCTCATGGCAGTTATTGAAAAGAAGGGTGGCTATATCAGTCACTGAATATTTTTGAAAGGCCAGAAATGTGATTTAATTTTCATTTTGTGTTACTTATTTGTTTTTTTCATGCTTGCTAAATACATATCATACCATTTGAAAGTGGAGAGTGCACCTTGAGCTGCATGTGTGGTGCCAGCATTTGCAGCTTGCAATTTCTTTTAATCTATTGGCCAAGACACCTTGCCTTCAGCAACACAATGATTTGAAGGACAGAGAAATTGTGTCAATTAGGCAAAAGTCAGCCGTTTAACACTATTTTTGTATGTATTTTATTAAACTAAATCAAAAGTTGCTGTTTGAGAAGACCTTTTTCTTTGCCTTTGGTTTTGATTTATCCATTTGTGTTACCATATTTCCTTTTAGGATAAACAGGGCTACATGTTGATCACAAAACAATTTGACATAAATGTCACGCTTCAGCATGGGAGGGAGGACACAGGTGCAGGAGTCCAAAATGGCAGACGGGTGGTTTAATAACTTTCAAAATACAAAAACAAAAGGCACAAATGGCAGGCACAAGCAACAGGAACAAACACACTAACGACAATGACCAACCAGAAACACTGGGGCAGGAGGAACTTAAATAGGGACACAATGAGGGAGCAAACAAGACACAGGTGGAAACAATAAGGAAAAGGACAGGTTGCAGGTAAGAACACAAACAAAAATAAAACATTCAAAACCAAAGCCAAACAGAAAAGAACAGAACCTTACAAGAAACAGTTCATTCATAGGTTCTGCTAAAAAACAATTTTAATTAAGATTAGTACATAAATTATAGAAAGCACATACATTTTTTGATCATCCGGAAATAGTCTGGGACAACAATGTGAAGTTTGGAGTTATAAACACTACTTCCTGGAATTTCCAATTATCTTCAATAATAAAATAACCTGCTTTTAGAGAACTACTCCTGTGTGGCTTCTCATATGTTCTTGAGTCTCAGCTTTTCTATTATATTATTAAATGTTTTATTGCTCAATCCATTTGGACTCTGCAGACATTATTGTGAAGGATGACCCAACATAGATTAATGGTTGGTATCTACTATTTAGAAAAATATTTTGAGTCCTGGGAGCAATGGGAGCCATACTCATGCACACTTTGTCTAAAATTGACATTTTCTTTCCAAAGGCCAACGTGACAAAATTTGCTGCAATGCTATGGGCTAATCACAGTTAATTGCATCCGTTAACAAAAAATGAATTAACACTTACCGTTTCAGACAGTTCGACTGCTTGGTTTAATTGTAAACTTATGGTCTGAGGGGACCTTGCCAATACATTTCACATTATGTTTTATTGACTAGACAAATTACATGACACTGAATTATAAAATGATTTTGCTTTTTTGATGAAAGAAGTAGAAGGATTACATAACATTTAGCATTCAGATGTTGTTAAATTCGATGACTCTTGTGGTGTTGTGAAAATAGTAATTAATCCAAGGCTGTTAATCTGCTAATCTATCATAGCGGTGGGGCCTACTAAAGGGATCTTGTTCTCCTCTTATGGTTGCAATGACTTTGAATTCCATTTATGGCAAAATAATTTTTAAGTGAAAGATTCTCTGCTGTTGGTCCTCAAATTAGATGCCGCATATTTTGGCTAATTTTGCCAATTGTTTTTTGCCAGGTTGGCTAATTAGAAAAGCTAGCAGCTAGTTGTTTCAGACCATTGATTTAAACCAATGGTTTTAGCAAATGTACACGAGTATGGACACATAGGGGTAAGGTTAAATATAGTTTAACTAGTGCGAGCTAACTCAAATAGGATTAGGTTGTGTTTTCGAAGAGCATCTGGGTTCTCGGCTGATTCGTACATGACTCACTGAATGTTGATTCGAACATGACTCATGCATTTAGTGTTGCAGATGAAGTCATAACATCTTGTTTAGATGTCATTCGTTATGGTCACAATGTCACAAAATAGCTCTTCAATTGTCCATCACTCTTTCTCTTTTAACAGTTCTATCTTTCTTTTCTCACCCAATAGCCCACAAAATCTGTCTCTCTCATTTTTTCTCTTATCAGTGTAGCATACATTGAGAAAAAGCAGACCAGAGGAAATCTCTTTCAGATTGCCACCAAACTGGTAATAAATCATCCAGTGGATGTCAGAAATTTAATGGAAGCTAGTGGCGCAGAGATCCTTCTGAGGGTTTCAGATATACCATATCTCCCTCATATAAAAACTCACTGGTCAGTGATCAAGACACTTCTTGCAATGCTCTAGTGCTTTTGAAACAAATAATTCTGACCAATACAGGAAGTGGTAGTGTTTAGCTTATCAAGGTCTAAACTATCTTAGTTCATTAGTTATATCTGGTGTATTACAAAATCCTGCTTGCTGGTCTAGCTGGCAGATGGAACCTGTTGGCACTGCATGAGTGTTATTATGTGTTTTTTTGTTATCAGCAAGTAGTATATTTTCTATCTTTAAATCTAAATCTAGAAAATATTGTTCCCTAAAGGAACTCCAGAACTTTAAAATCTCTCTTCAAACTCCCTGTTGCAATGAGTGCTTTTAAACCAAGTACTTTTTTTTCCATGTGGATATCTAACAAAACAGGTGTTCTGATCTGACTTATATGAGCAGAGATGACTACTCTGGTGTATTGTAATTTGTTTGCATAACGCAGAACAAATTTCAGCCCAAAACCGTTTGCTATGGTTATATTAATAGTTCCTACCTACTGCTTTTGTACACTGTACCTGTGCAGGGAATACATCACATTATCTGAGTAACCTTTACTGGGTTAACTTACACAAGGGATGTGTCTCAAATGACACCCAATTCTCTATATGGTGCACTAGTTTTAGCCCTGGTGAAAAGCAGTACATGTAGTGTAGCCATGGCTTTTACATTTCTAATCTGTGGAACTAAGACGGCAAAGCTAATTTATCTAAATTAACAAAGTTTTAAGTATTTGTTAATAATCAGCTGGTCATCCATGGCAATCTCTGGTAATTTACATGAATAACCTCCTTTTTTTATTCATAGTTGGCCCTAATGTGTTCAAATTGGCTTTGATTATGTATATAAAGTAATAAAGATTAGGCAAAGGAATGAGAGGGAGAGACATGGGGCCATATTTGATAAAATGTCTGCAATGCAGTAATGTGTATACAGAAATTATGTTGTGCCAGTAATGGGGGAATATTAAATAAAGTTACATATATCAATACTATGTTGGAGAATGTTATATTGATACTTAACTTCCATGCAGTTAGTCTGCATGCAGCAATATTATTTTGGAAGACATCATCATGATACGTTGATACTGATCCTGACATGGATTTATTGTTTCTTTGCAATTTTATGCTCCAAACATATTGCTCACATATTGCTCACTAGAACATGTCACTAGATGGACATGTATTGAGCTGACAGTTTTAATGTCAAACCCAAAACTTTCCATTGGTTGCCCTACTGTGTATAGGTTTCCTGATGAAATCACTGCAAATGGAATGCTGTGCTCTGCCAAGGCAACATCTTAAATATATACCCTGAGATGTATTCTGACGGTTCGGTTGTAAAGACCCAGAGATTTAACAGCTTTCTGGTTGGCTGGTGTCTGATGGTCCTAGAGGCGAAGAAGCTGGATGTCGCAATCCTGGGCTGGAGAAATTAACATTCAGTTATTTAGCAACAGTTCTGGTGGACATTCCTGCAGTCAGCATGCTAATTTAAAACTGGAGCACACACAAATATTCTTTTATTTGATATACCCCAGCCTCTACCATACATACATTAGCTGAGAGCATATTTCTAGCTCCCAGCAACAAAACTTTAAAATACTATACTGTAAAGTGCCCGGTAGTTGGGAAACCCTGGCATACCCAGGTGTACTGCCGGTTAAAATAAATCTTAAACATTCCCTGTGTTTAATTTCTGATAACCTGACTCATGAAGCATGTTTTGTCTGTTACGCAATGACTATGGTTACAGGCTTATACAGGGATGGGCAGTATTTATGATGCATGTATTTAAAATACATATTTCAAATACAAAATAGTATTTTGTAATTTGTATTTGATAGGGTTGATGAAAATGGCATTGTATTTTGTATCAAAATACTTTAGTGTTTTGTATTTTGTAGTTTTAAAATACTGTAAAATACTTTGTGAGAAGTGTACATGATGACTTCATAAAATTGCTGCCTCTGATTGGTGCCTACTCAGTAATTTGCCCAGGCTTGTTGAGGTCAGAACAGAAAAGTGATCCATACTGTAGGTCAAGAAGGTCAAGGTGAGAAACGTGTAGGTTGCCAGATATCCATCGATTTTTAGCATAAATTGCTACAATTTCTTTCAGTTCATGTTAAGTTTTGGTGTTTGTTTTAGTAGCCTAGGCTAAATTGTTTACTATTTAACTATTTGACTCAAATAGCAGCCCTCACAGTTAAAGTTAGTTTGCTACTTACAGCCTAAGTTTTTTGTCGGTTTTTGTTGGCAAAATAAAATTATAAAGCGTTTCAGTGTTGTACAACATTACATTATAATGCCACAATATGGTGTAACTTGGTAAATGCACACACATGTGCCTTATTGTCAATAACACTCACTCAATCACACACTTACTCTCTCACCCACACATAAGAACATAGGACTGTTTTTGGTAGAACTTTTGAACTGTTTTGGAATACCTGGTCTGTAGTTTTGTTTAATGATGGCCAAACGAGGCTTCATTAGTGTTATTATAGCAGCAGGATATTATGCTGGCAGCACTCAGATTTTCTTTGTCACAATAAAAGCCATCATTGAAATTTATATGGCAATATAGTTAACAAGATCAATATTGGAACAGACATTAAACATAAAATGTACAGACTAGATTGTTAACTATATTGCCTTATATAGTTCAATGATCGCTTTTATTTTGAAAAAGAAAATCTGAGTTAGCGCTGCTAGCACAATATCCTGCTGCTAGAAGAACGGTAATGAAGCGTCGTATGGCCATTACTAGTATTCTCTATTGTATTATTCTCTATTGGAGTTAAAGTAAATGTTCTTACTACACTATTAATGTGTTTGTGTCCTCTATACCTATATTCTGAGGCTCTCAATAGATTCAGTGGTTGGAGTTGGGTTAATACTCCTTGACAAGTTCTGTTGCTACTTTCTGATTATGTTTCTGGCTACATTTAAAACCAAAACATATTGATCATTTAATAATTGTTGAAAAAGTGCTAAAATGTTTGTTTTCAACTTCCAATGATTAATAAATAAATGATTGATTGCTAAACGATTGTATCCTAATTGCAGGCCCAGTTTCACGGGGTGCAAAACAGGGCATTGCCCCGTCAAGTAGAAAGTCGTGCCCCCTCAGTTTTGTTTCCCCGTATACACAGCCAATCATAAATGAATTCAACCCGGTCTAATTGTCATAGTCAACACATTACGATCATCACAGATCAATGCTTATCGATCGGGCTTTACATGCGCATATACGTTTCTACATTTTTCGTCTGGGGGGGTTGCGCAGTGATTAGACATGCCCCCTCATTTATACAAAATGCACCCTCAGTCATGTCATCCTGGCGCCGGCCCTGCCTAATTGCAGTAGCTTTTTAGCAGGATCATGATTTTGCATACCATTGCATGAATGACTGCTTGACAATTTATTATTATACACTGCTCAAAAAATTAAGGGAACACATAATCATCACAGTATAACACCAAGTAAATTAAACTTCATGGGATATCAATCTGTCCAGTTAGGAAGCATAAGCGATTGTGAAACAATGTCGCCTGTTTTGGTGCAAATGAAAATGAAAACAGGTGCACTGGAGAAGCAACAGCAAGACAACCCCCAAAAAGGGAATGGTTTTGCAGGTGGTGGCCACTGACAATAGCTCTCTCCTTATCCTTCCTGACTGATTCTTTTCTAGTTTTGCTAGTGTCCTTGTCACTACTGGTAGCATGAGGCAGTACCTGTAGCCCATTCATGTTGCACAGGTATTCCAGCTCCTCCAGGACGACACATCCATACGGGCCATCGCAAGAAGGTTTGCTGTGTCTCCCAGTTCAGTCTCAAGAGCATGGAGGAGATACCAGGAGATAGGCTGTTACACAAGGAGAGATGGACAGGGCTGCAGGAGGGCTTCAACCCAGCAGCAGGACCGGTATCTGCTCCTTTGTACGAGGAGGAACAGGAGGAGCACTGACAGAGCCCTACAAAATGACCTCCAGCGGGCTACTGGTGTATATTCTTTTGACCAAACTGTCCGAAACAGACTCCATGAGAGTGGCATGTGGGCCCGATGTCCTCTAGTGGGACCTGTGCTCGCAGCCCAGCACCATGCAGCTCGATTGGCATTCACCAGAGAATTGGAAGGTCCACCATTGGCGCCCCATTTTCTTTACAGATGAGAGCAGGTTCACACTGAGCACATATGACAGACGTGAAAGAATCTGGAGACGCCATGGTGAATGTTATGCTGCCTGCAACATCATCCAGCCTGACCGGTTTAGCAGTGGGTCAGTGATGCTCTGGGGAGGCATATCCTTGGAGGGTCGCACAGACCTCCACGTGCTAGCCCCTGACTGCTGTTACCGGGATGAAATCCTCAGACCCATCGTCAGACCTTATGCTGGTGCAGTGGGCCTTGGTGCAGGACAATGCCCGGCCTCATGTGGCCAGAGTGTGTAGGCAGTTCCTGGATGACAAAGGTATTGATGCAATTGACCATTGGCACATGGGGGCCATACACACTATTGAGTCACATTATGAGTTGCTGTAATGAAATTCAGTCAAGTTGGAACAGCCTGTGATTTCAATTGTTTACTTTGATTTTCGGTGTGAGTTCGAATCCCGCCCTCATTCGGTTGGTGGTTTTGGTTTCTATTGACCATCGTTACGTTCAAGTCAAGTTCAAGTTCAGTTCACTTTGTTCTCAATAAATTACACAATGTACAGCAAAGATTTTGATCTTTAATAAATTTCCTTCATTGACACTCGGTGTGATTTAAGTGTTCCCTGAATTTTTTCGAGCAGTGTATTTATGATTAAAAATCAAAAGATTAATTGCTTAGAAACTAGTTGCTATTAATAAAGGTGCCATCAGTTGTCTTCTTATGAATGACTTCTTTGTCATTGAGTCAGTGTTGCTGATACAAAGTAGGCCCTTCATTACTAAACAACAAGTAACTAAATTAGGATACAATTATGAGTCGTTAGCGAACTGTTAGTTAAACATTAAACTGTTGGTTACTTCAAACCTAACCTGCATCTGGGTGATCACAGGGATGTGTGAATGTTCGATCTGCTAACTGGTTGCATATGTCAGATTTATCGCATGACTTGTTAGGCAGAGAAAAGCTGTTGCTATCAAACATTTTCTATTTAATCAACTGAGTCAGTGTACTGGTGAAGGGATAGATCAAATAGGCCGAAAGATGGAAGGTTTGCGAAGTGATTTCATGCTCCCTTGTAAAAGTATTTTAGTATTTTTAAAATACAAAAATACAGTAGTTTATTTTGATACATGATGTGGCTGCTGTATTTTGTAGTTTATTTTGATACATTTAAAATTAAGGTATTTGGTATTTTATATGAGAATACATTTTGATGTATCTTTGCCCATCTCTGGGCTTATATTTAGAAGAATGTAGAAATGACCTTTTGGAAATGTTCACAGTTTTCACAGTGATGACTGTGCTGACAAACTAAATAATATCAGACACAAACAAATAGGTTAGTAAATGTAACCAAACAATGTAGCGGAATGATAGGGGGGATTGGGATAGTACAGTAGCTAGCATCAGTGGTATGCGTATGTACAGTAGAAAGTGGCATATTTTCAGTAGGTCTCCCAACTTTCTATCAGACAAGGTTTGTTTCTAGCTTGTTAGCTGGCTAGCTTTCTATCTAATCAGTTAAGATCATTAACAGATCATTGCAGAGTTAATAATAATAATTGTTTTCTTAGTTAACAGGAAAATAAATTCTTAATGAGATAATTATTCAGAAGATATGTGTCAGACAAGTTAATTACAGAAAATAGGCTAGAGAACATTCTACCGGATAATTGTAGAACATCTGTGAAGTGCTTGTCTCATAGCATGACAGCATGACAAATTACGTTGCATCTGGGTCATGTCGTTCATATATCAGCAATGGTCCATACAAAATTCCACATGCCATGTTGTTAGACCAAGTATATAAATATCAGCCTAGAAAACACTTGTTTAGCTCTCAAGATGCAAGTTCTTTATTTTTTTATTACATGTTTTGTTCGATTGGGATGTGCCTCTGAATTAATAACGTGGCGTGTAGTCTGCAGGCTGGAAAGGGCTGTACAGTATGTTAATAGGCTGGGCTGCTGCTACAGCTACTGTTTGTTTTATTATGGATTACTCCTTGCTCTTTGTGACTCATTCTCATCTCCCCCCTCTCCTTTTCTACCCTCTGACCTGTTCTGTGTCCTGCCTCACGTACACATCTCCCTCCCTCTCTCTTTCCCTTTCCTTCTCTTCCTCTCTTTCACTCCCTGCCTTCTCGCTATCTCCTGTCTCTCCCTCACATCCTCAGTCTTATTCTGCTGTAGTACTAGGATGAGATCACACAGATACTGTCAGACAGCACATTTTGTTTACACCATTGGCCCCGCCCTTCTGACATACACAAACCTCTTCACATTTTTATCATCCATCTTTGCCTCCCTCTTTCCGTCGTCACTGTTCATCACTCTCTTCGTCCATCCCCTCTCCATTCTCTTCTTCAGCACCACCACTGCAGTCCTTCTCAGCTGCATTAATCAGAGTTCCCATTTTCTTTTTTCTACCTATCTCTGTCTTCTCTTTGATGTCAGATGTTGTCATCGACCAGTCTGTTTGAACAGGAAACAGCTTCCTTTCACCTCCTCTCTGTTCCCCTATCACATTTATCTTCATCCTTCCCTCATCCTCTCATATTTGTTTTTCTATCTCTTGTCCTCTCAGTTTAATGTTTCCTCTCTGCACTGGCTGCCTCATTTATCTCACTCTTTGTCCTCTTCAGTTTGGATCCCTCTTTTTTCTGCTCTTTACTCTTTCTTTATGCATCAGTTTTATCTCTATTCATCTGTCTGTTGTCTATCAAAGCTGTCAGATGTGTTTTGAGGAAGTAGTTTAACCCTGCTTCCTCCCCCTACCAATGTAGATATTATCGGGATCTGGAGAGCCTCCTCCATCTGCTTTGACATTTCAGTGGGTGTAGGCCTATTTGGAGCTCATTGGAATAGACTTTCTACAAAGCGATTTGAATGCTGTTATGTAATATGAAGGGTACAGTATGGAGAAGGACTAGTAGACTTCAAACTTCCACTAGAACGTTTTTAAAAGAAACAAAGGGTTCTCATGGGTTCGTTCTCTGTGTGTGCCCTGAGCTTCCCTCCTTCCTCCCTTATCCTCCCCTTCCCATCTACCCATCAATTCATCCATCCCTGGAAGATTAATCAACAACACCTCTCTCAATGTGAGTGTGTTTCCTAAGAGCACAAGGGTTCAATCCAGATGAAGCCCAAACAGTACAAAGAAGTGCATTAATAAGTTACTAACATGAAATTAGACAGTTGTTTCCTTTTCCTTATATACTGAAGTCCTATCTTTTAAACATATCAAAGGAACTGAGAAAATTCATTCCCAGCAAGAAAGACGTATGTATTCATTGTATTCAACCAGCCTCTCTAAATCAACATCTGCTGAACCAGATAGACAGGTCACTATAGACCAGGGATGAGATAAGACAGTGAAATAGGGAGAGACTGGCAGCAAAAAATGGTTAAACACAGAGAAATGTGAAGATGAGAGAGAAAAGTAATGATGAAAGAGAAGAAGACTATTTCCTGTGGTAGTAAATTTGACCAGGTTGTGTTTACAGATGCAACATGCTAAGACAATAAAGACACTTCTACATGGATGAGAGTATTGTCTGTACAAAGAACACACCACTATGATCCATTTATCTGTTTCTCTCACAGGGCTTTAAAATTCTTTACGTAAAAAATTTGTATATTGCCCTTATATTCCTTCTCTTTTTTCAGCCCTCCCTTTCTCTCCCTTCTCATCCCTTTCTATTTTACCATGAACTTTCAGCTGCTTGGTCAGATGTCCTTTAACATCCCTTTATTTTGCTCTTCTATATATCTCTCAACAGTGCACTTTTATCTTACTGATGGATAGGGCATCAGTAGCACTAGGTACTTTCTGCATTTATCTAAGTGAGTTATGAAAAACAGAATATGTATGAGGTGGTCATTAGGACTGGTCTACAGTAAACACATATGCTCTCCTCCAACTTCTCTCTCGCTTTCTCTCTCAAATTTTGTCTATGCTCTGTTGCCTTTGGGTTCTTTATCTGTCCTTTTCCTCCCCCAGACCCACCTCTCCAAAACACGTAATTAAGGCTGCTGTTAACCTGCTTTCTCATAACAATTAAACAACTCCCCTAATTAGAATGTATAATTAAACAACCCACTCATCTGAAACAGGCATTAGAATGGATGATGTTGTTTTTTCCCCTCTAGACAAACTGAACAAAGCCCCAAATTAACCAACATCCACCTTTTCAATAGTACAAAACTCTCAAGCGTGAAATGCTGTTTTTCAAACACACACACACACACACACACACACATGCATTTGCAGTAGCACGCCTCCCTCTCACACACAAACACAACCTACTTGCAGTAAGAGGCTGTTATGAGAAACATTTATCACTTTGGATAACCACTCAATGCAATGTGTAATGTTATTTTGGCTAATCATTGACAAAGCTTTTGGCATCAAACTGCAGTCCCTAGCCTGTCACCATAACTTGACTCTAATTAAAACCAAGACTATCGCCATCTAGTGGTCATCTCAAAGCCTACTAACTTGCAAGAAAATGAACTGACATAAAACAAACTGACAGTTGATTGTTACTAAACTTAGCCTGTCACTTAACTCAAGTACTCAATCACTAACTGAAAAACAGCCTGTGGCCTGGGGTGGTCCAGCAGGGTAAAACAACCTGTGGCCTGGGGTGGTCCAGCAGTATAAAACAACCTGTGGCCTGGGGTGGTCCAGCAGTATAAAACAACCTGTGGCCTGGGGTGGTCCAGCAGTATAAGCTGCTAACTCCAGTGCACATGTACTGCTACAGCACAGGTTCAAATCCAGGTCACTGTTGCTTAAGCAAAATAAATCCTCTTTCCCCACTGTCTCCACCCCAATTCAGCATAAAACAGTGTTTATTAATGTGATGGAAAGATTATTGTTTTTCAAAAACACAGAATTGTAAAAACAATGCAAGGTTTGCTTCTGCAGTGGGCAGATTTTAGAAGAGCACAGCAGGAAGTGATGCAGCTTGCTGCACATTGTGCGATTCTGCACCGGGAATATGTAACATGCGAGGGGGAGTGAGCACAAAAGATGAATAAAGAAAAACATGAACATAGATAGAATCAAAAGGCGAACAAACACACAAAACACATCGCAGAATGCTAACAATAATCCACTGTTGGTTACAAACAAGTGAACAATTTCAATTGTGTCCTTGGTGATTGGTAACGGGGAACAGGTGCACAGGAGTGGGGTGCGTTCAGAACGATTGTTGGTGGTTAGACCGGTGGTTAGTACACCGGTGGTGCAGACCGGTGGTTAGACCGGTGGTTAGTACCCCGGTGGTGCAAACCGGTGGTTAGACCGGTGGTTAGTACACCGGTGGTGCAGACCGGTGGTTAGTACACCGGTGGTGCAGACTGGTGGGTAGACCGGTGGTGCAGACCAGTGGTGCAGACTAGTGGGTAGACTGGTGGTGCAGACCGGTGGTGCAGACCGGTGGTTAGTACCCCGGTGGTGCAAACCGGTGGTTAGACCGGTGGTTAGTACACCGGTGGTGCAGACCGGTGGTTAGTACACCGGTGGTGCAGACTGGTGGG